>PVKS010001560.1:0-34745 GCA_004027875.1 Aplodontia rufa | reverse complement strand
CACCTGTTGCAGTTTCCCCCAGAAGAACTCATGCGTTAAATGGATATCTCATGGAGGAATGACATCAGCTTCTGGGATGGTTCCCCCACATTCCCACTCTCCAATCTCCTATGAGTTCTTCATACACTCTCCCCCCTCCCCATTCCCCTCCCTATACCTCCAAGTATCCTAGGGAGCCATCCCCCTATTACTCTGAGAGTCATACAATTTGAAGTATTGTTAGGTTAGCTGTCTACCCTACTGCTTCCTCATATATTCTAGCTTCCACAGATGAGAGAAACCATTTGGCCCTAGAGTCTCTGAGATTGGGATACTTCACTAAGCATAATTCTTTCCATCTCCATCCATTTGATATCAAAAGCCATAATATCGTCTTCTCGAATGGCCGAGTAGTATTCCATTGTATATATGTACCTAAGTTTTTGTATACTCGTCGAGTGAGGGGCATCTGGGTTGGTTCCATAGTCTAGCTATAGTAAATTGAGCTGCTATAAACATTGAGGAAGCCACATCACTATAATATGCTGATTCTAACTCTTTTGGGAAAATACCCAGGAGTGGGATAGCTGGGTCGTAAGGTGGTTCCATTCTTATTTTTTGAGGATTCTCCACACTGCTTTCCATAGTGGCTGAACCAGTTTGCAGTCCCACCAGCAGTGTAACAGTGTTCCTCTTTTCCCACAGCCCCTCCAGCATCTGTCGTTGTTTGTATTCTTCATTTTTGCCACTCTAACAGGAGTGAAGTGAGACCTCACCTCTTAAAGGTTCTACTACCTTAACACCTCCACACTGGAAACCAAGTCTCCAGCACTGAACTTCTGAGAAATCACCATATACAAACCATAGCAATTGGTGACTCAGATCCCTCCTAGGCTTCAGTGGGTCTTCAAAGATGACCAAAAGTGTCTCTTGCTTGGGCTTCTCTGGTGCATTCCTGGTGTTCTGTTCTTCAGTTCCTATAAGTAGCCTAGGAAGCCACCTGATTCCACAAGGTCTGTTTCAGAAGTTGTTATGGACTCCACTCTTTCATGCCCTGCCCCCCCAAAATCCCTCTGCTTCCACTGAATCTAGGGCAGTTTCCTTCCTTATGAAAGAGAAAAAGGAAGAGGGGTGGGAGAGAAATGACAGAAGAAAGGAAGGAAGAAAGGAAGAAGCACAAATTGAAATTTCTTTGAGATTACCCTTCTGGAACAGTGATTCATTCATTTAACAAATGTTCATTGGCTGCCAAGTATACGTCAGGCACTTTTCCATGCATATTACTGTTATAACTGTCATTATTTCTATCATCTTCATCTTGTGGATTTCTTAAGAGCAGAAACAGTATTTTTATTGTCATAGTGCTCAATAAATATCTGACAAAATAAATGAGTTAATGAAAGATGTTGAAGATGATTAGACCCAGTTACATTTATATTCAAACAAAAACAAAGAACAAGGATTGCTTTTTAAATTATACAGTTATTCTATCAAAATAAATTTTTGAATGTTTAATAATTATTGTATTCTCAACACATAAACTTTTAAAATTTTTCCATGTTTTCTTTTTGTCTGCTTACATGTATGTTTTTACATTTTGTAATGTTGATGATTTCTTTTGCCTTTCCACTTAACATTAGTGACAAATATTGATGCATGTTTTCACGTTATCACTACCTTTTGACTGTAATTTAGCAAATTCTCTTCTCTTGTTTTTGATGCCCCCATTGTGTTTCTTGTAGTCACTAGCAGTGTACACCCTCAAGCAACCTCTCAGATGCTTTTGTGTTTTTTCCACAAACTTCCAGTTAAGGGATCCCCTGGGAAGTATGTATCATTCTGGCAGAAGAGATGGTGGCATTTCAGGGAGCAGGCTGTTAGTATCAGGTGTGCTTAGCAGAGAAGAAAGGTGTGCCTGGTCAGCTGCTCTGAGCTGAGAAGGCTGTACACAGGGTTACATTTATCTCTATTCTGTTGATTAACTTGTTTATACTTCTTGGGCCTCACATAGCAATCTGCCTGGCTACCATCTGCTAGGATTTTGCTGTCAATACTCTGCTTTTGAGTGGGAGAAAGAAGAGAATTCCAAACTTCTGAGACCTGTTTTTCTTCTGCCTTTTAGTGAAGCTTAGCTCTTTTGCTACTTGCTACCATGAAGCACAAGATGAGTACAGAGAAGGACTACTACACCTGACACAGGAGGCTGCCTTTTGAAGGAGTTATTAGGAAAGAGGGGAAGTTTTCAGGAGATCTTTTGCCATCACTCATTCTGGGGCCGGGTGGAAGTACATTTGCAAAATTGTACTGAAACAAATGGGAAAATGTGTTTTACTTCTAGCCAACATTTCTGAAACAAAACTAGTTTGCCATACAGCTATGAGAAAATGGCCCTTGGCACTAAATGTTGATTAATGTGCTTTCAGCTGTGAACCTAGGCTTGGAAAAGGGAGCCCATATTAACGAGTGGAAGTGGAAGCGCTCTACGCCTTGCCTAAGAGATTGAGCCCTTAAGTCTTGGAGACAAGTTATACTTTATAAATCAAAGAATCTAGATTTAGGATATTTTGTATGAATTTTCACTCTCACATGTACTATCATTTATCAAATTATATTTTAACAGTGCAAAAATGCTTTGGACTATAATGTATGTGCTTGGGTCAGAGTTTACGGGGGGGGGGGGCAACAGCATCCCCTGTTTTGGTGGTAAGTGTAATTAGAAAGATATCCTAAGTAGAAGATAAATTTGGTGATGGGGATACCTACCAAAAAATGAAAGGTCAAATTGTTTAGGAGTCCCTTCCCAAAAGGAGATCTCCTGCTAGGTCAGATCTTGAATGTTTTCAATTTTATTTTATTTTTATTATAAAAGACACTCTACCCTCTAAGAAATATGATCAGGGGCTAGAGTGGTGGCTCAGTGGATAACATGCTTCCCTGGCATGCGCAAGGACCTGGGTTCAAACCCCAGCACCACATACACAACCAAGTGTTGGGGAAACAAAGGCCAGATGGAAAAAATAAATAAAATTGATTCTCTCTCTCATTCATTCTCTCCCTCTATTTAAAAAAAAGATGATCAATTTCAAAGGAATTCTTTTGAAAACATTTAAAATATTATAAAAAATTAAACCAAGTAGGACTTAAATAAAAATTTCTACCTGGGTGCATTGGCACATGCCCATAATCCCAGTGACTCTGGAGACTGAGGCAGGAGGATCATAAGTTCAAGGCCACCCTCAGAAACTTAGTGAGGCCCTAAGCAACTTAGTGAGACCCTGTCTCAAAATAAAAAATAAAAAGGGTTGGGGATGTGGATCAGTGGTAAAGCACCCCTAGGTTCAATCACCAGTATCCCCACCTCTGCCAAAAAGACATTTTCTATAAGCTCTAAGAGCAAGCACCTATTAAAAAGATGAGTAAAAGAATGGAGTTATTACATATCCAAGGACTCATCCACCTTGACATTTTTGACAGGCTTAATCATTCATTCACTGTGCAATTACTAAGTAACTATTAATTATGTGACAGGTATTACTGGCAGTCAGTTGTACACTGTTGTTATCTATGTCAGTTTTTAATAATTTGAAAATATATTTGGATACACCAGGGCTAAATGTGTGTGGCACCAATACTTTAGGGCATTTATTACTCTCTCAGAGCCTTACCTATGCTCTGCTAGAGTATCTGTGCATCCCTGGAAATTTCACCTGAGAGGACATAAGGTGACTGATCCTACCCACATTCTTCCTATCTTATCTGAAACATAGTCACCTTAAACAGGTTTATAAAATTCCACAACTTAAATATGGGGCAATTACAACACATCATGTTTTGTCCCTAAAGGACCTTACAAATACCTGAAACACATAGAATATTTATCTTCATGGCAACTTATCCCTAATATTTATGGAATCAGAGGTTAACAGTATAAATAGAGGGCAGTGTAGCATATACAACTATTGTGAGTACTATACTAGTCAGTGTTGTAACCACAAATTGAAACACTAAGAGAAGGAAAAAAATCTATGGTTGACATTACTGGAAAACAAAATTTTGTTACGCAAGAATCCATTGTTGATTTGACAATAAGGTAACCTGTTAAAACCCTGCTTTCAGCTTGAGGGATTTAACAAATATACCTTCTCTTATCTAAGTACTTCTGCTTTATTCTGCCTGAACTTCAAAGCAGTCTATAATGTGGATAGCCATACTACTCACAAATTTTCACTGCATTTGGAGTTCACCTTTTGTTTTGAGAATATAGCACAAGAAATAAGTTTTTTTTTTTTGTACCAGGGATTGAGACCAGTGGTACTTAACCACTGAGCCACATTCTCAGCCCTTTTTATTTTTCATTTTGAGAGGTCTTGCTAAGTTGCTAAGTGCCTTCTAAGTTCTGAGACTGTCTTTCAACTAGAGTAAGAGATATGAATGAGAGTTTTGTTGAGGCCTGAATATTGTTGGTAATAGAATAAGGAATTCATAGTTATGAACCAGTGTTAGGCATCAGATCATTAATGACAGAGGCACTCAGGTGATTTTTAAAATAAATTTGTGTGTGTGTGAGAGAGAGAGAGAGAGAGAAAGATGGAGGCAATGAGAGAGAGAAAAGAGATATATGAGATCCTTTAAACACCCCATTGGGTCCAGGAAAGGGACCTTTCTTGTCCAGAACTAAGGGGGATAGTGCTTAGTGATAGAAATTTAATGACAAGTTCATTTGCAGAGTAAACTATATGACCGAATTTTTTTTTTTTTAGCGTTTAGGATAATCTAGCTAGAATGATGGCCTATAGAACTGTAGCATATTTCTCAGTTTGATTTTCCCCAAAACTTGGTGTAAATGACAGTGTGATGAGAATAGTTAGAGTACTCTACAAAGTTAGAGTATTACAGTGAATCACCATCACCCAGTTCCAACAGCCAATCTTGTTTCATTTATACCCCTACTCCCACCCTCTGTGAATTACTTTCGAGCAAATCTTAGATGCCTTATCATTACATACTTATTTCTAAAAGATATTCTTAAAAATATAAGCACAGTGCCATTAACGAATAAAATAAACACTTCACAGTTTATTCCATTTGCAAGGCATTGTATGGTTTTAACTTTCATTGCATGGATGAAAAGAATTTCTCATGAGAAAACAGTTACTTTGTAGTGTCCATTACACCTGAAACCACAAGACCTGAGGAAGGTATGATGAGAATTAAATAGTTAAAGTTACACTGAGTCTATTTGTGGGGCCTGGCCACAGGAATTAGATGCAGATTTTGGCCCTAGCTGACCTCGTGGCAGTGAACTTGAGACCTCACGAGATTTTTAAAATTTTTTCTTTCCTTTTTAACGTTGGAAAGCAAGGTGTGGGAAGCGGATTTAGTTTCTCTATTAGGCCGAGGCGTGTTAAAACTTGTTTCTTTTTCCAAAATGTACAAGTTGCCAAGAGAACCATGGACTTTAGGAACACGTTCTGGAAGAGACTTGTTTTTAACTGCCGGGGCTGGGAAAACGCGCTCGTTTCGGTCACGTTCCTGCCCTGGGCCAGCGGTCTCGACTGGCTGGCTCCGGGCGTGCCAGAGGTCAGCGGCTCCGGCCAGCCTCGGTGCAGGCTCTCCAGCTCCCGGGCGCTCGGGCGACACCGGGCGTTTCCTCCCTTTCCGGCCTTGGACAGTTTTGTTTTGGTTCTCAGCTCTCAGTCAAGGAAAGGCACCCTGTTGACTAAAGGCTTCCCAGTCGCCTCCGGGTGGCCAGCTGCCAAGTTTCCTCCATCGCAGCTGGTCCTCCCTGGTCTGTTCGAGATCCTCGAAGGCCGGGGAAGCGCGCCAGGCAGGGAGGAGAGGGCAGGGACCTTCTCTTCGCGCCGTCTCCGGGACAGAGCCCATCCACGGCAAACGCGCGGGCAGTCTTCGCGCGACTCCCCGGGCACCCAGTTCTTCACCATTCCCAAGAGAATACTCAACTGGGCGCGCTCAGACGGCGACCCGCAGCCAGGCGGAGTCCGGGGCGCATGCGCGCTCCGAGGCCGCGGCGTCTAAGAGTTCGTCCGGCCGCGGCGGCCGCTAGGTGGCGCATGCGCCCTGGGGAGTGCGGGCCGGTCTCTGGGAGGGCGACTGCGGCGGCGGCGAAAGGCGGGGGTGCCGTGGGGGCCGGGTCCGTGTTTACACAGCGGCGGGCGGGTGCGGACGCGGAACCCGGAGCGGCGGCGGCACGATGGTCATGGCGCATTTCGTCGAGAATTTCTGGGTAAGCGTGGGATGTTCTAAACGCGTGGGTTTCTGAGTCTTAGGCTCTCGGCGCCTGACCTCGGCCTGCGTGCGCTTCGGGCGGTGGCGGCGGCGGCGGCGGCTTCTCCGGCAGGGCGAGCGTCCTCGGTCCGCTGCCTCCCGAGTCCGGTCTGGCTGAGGTCCGGCGAGCGACGGGTCGCCGACCGGTCGGGACTGACCGGCTCGCAGCCATCCGGACGCGGGGGGCTGTCAGTGCGGCCCGGGAGCTGCGGCGGGGACGCCGAGGGGCCGCCCGCCGGCGGGGCCGGGACAAAGCGCCGGATGGGGCGGGAGACCGGAGCTGGGGAGGCTGCGGGCGCCGGCGCGCTCGGCGCGGGGTGTGCGCGGCGCTCGGACGCGGAGGACGGGCCCGGCACGGCGCCTCGGGCTTCGCGCCGGGGAGCGCCGGGACTCGCCGCCTTCCGGCGCCGCAGGCCCCCGGCTCAGCGCGTCAGCCCCTCACCTTCTCCGCGCGGGAGCCAGTGCGGGGTTGGGCTGGATCTGCACTTCCTCTCGGCCTCGCAGCTCCCGTCGGCTCGTGGGTCTGCGCCCGGGACTTTGCCTCTGGGCCTATTCACAAAGCGCGTGAAGTTGAATTTATTGTAACCGAACTCTCTGGGCTTAAGTGCTTGGACGTTTTCCTCAGTCCTGTTTTCCCCCTTCCTCATTCTTCCAGCGCTTCTCAACTTGGTATTAGTTTCTTCTTTTAGAATTACTTCTCAGTCTCCCCTTGGAGTGTTTTTCTGCAGTTACTGTTGTAATGGGAAGTAAGTACACAGTTCAGCCATGTACAGGAAAGAAACATGTTTACCCAGGTATTTTGGGTGAATCTCATTTTATATCCCGACAGTTGCAAGTCCTGCGATACCATTTTGGCCAAGATCTAGAAATGTTTAAAAGAATAATCTTTCAGTTTATAAGGAAGGTATGTTAAATTCCTAATTTTAAGTGTCTCATGAACGGATTTGCATAGTAATCAAATCAGTTATAGTTACTTGTCTTCAGTGTTTCTTGTTTCCCATCAATTACGTACACACCAGACATTATTTTTAAAACGACTTTATTTGGATACAATGCACATTTCATACAGTACACCCATTTAAAGTGTGTAATCCAAGGATTTTTCATATGTTCATAGAGTTGTGCAGACCATCACTACATTCAGTTTTGGAACAGTTTCATCACCTGAGAAAGAATCCATTAGCAGTCACTTCCGATTTTCCCCTTGTCCCTGCTAAGTAAATAATCCACCCTTTGCCTCTCTAGGTTTGTCTGTTCTGCACCTATCGTATAAATGCCACCATTGTGAATGACTTCTTTCACTTAGCATAATGCTTTCAAAGTTCTTCCATAGTGTATATTAGTGCTTAATTCTTTTTTTACGGCCAAATAACATTACATTTCACATTTTACTTATCCATTCATCAGTGATGGACATTTGGTTGTCGCTTTGGTTATTATGAATAATGCTGCCATGAACATTTTTGTGTGAACATATGTTTTCATTTCTTTTGGGATGGAATTGCTGGGTCATATGGTAACTCTATGTTTAACTTTTCAAGGACTGCCAAACTGTTTTCCAAACTGGCTGCAGCATTTTACAGTCCCACCAGCAATGTCTCAGGGTTCCAGTTTTTCACATGGTCATCCACACTTGTTACCTGTCTTTTTAGTTATAATTTTGTAATGGGTGGATGTGAAGTAGCATCTCATTGTGGTTTTGATTTGCATTTCTCAGTGGCTGATGATGTGCTTTCCATGTGCTTATTGCCCATTTTTGTGTTTTCTTTAGAGAATTGTCTGTTTAGATCCATTACCTGTTTTTAAATTGAGTTGTTTTTTTCTTGTTGAGTTGTATGAAGTCTTTTTATATTCTGGACACTCATATCAGATATATGATTTGGAAGTATTTTCTTCCATTATGCGGACTATCTATCTTTTTAACTTTCTTGATAACAGCCTTTGGAGCATATAATTTTGATGAAGTCTTTGTGAGTTTTGACTTACTTACTTTTCTGTCATCTATGCTTTTATTGTTCTGTCTAAAAAGTCTTTGCCTAATTCAAAACTTACTCCTATGGTTTCTTTGTAAGGGTTTTATAGTTTTAACTTATTTATTTAGGCCTGTGATTCATTGGAAGTTAATTTTTATGTGTGGTGCAAGAAATAGGCATATGTTCAATTTTTTTGCATATACATATCCAATGCCAGCACCATTTGTTGAAAAGCCTCTTTTTCTTTGCCCTATTGAATTGCTATGGCACTCTTCTCAAACGTCACTTGACTATAGATGTATGTGTTTCTTTTTGGTTTTTAATTTTATTTCATTGTTTATCCTTATGTCAGCTAATACCACACTGTTTTTTTGATTACTGTAACTTAGTATAATAAGTTTGGAATCAGGAAATGAGTCTTCTCAGTTTTTCTTCTTTCTGAAAATTATTTTGTTTATTCTAGGTCCTTTGTATTTCCATGGAATTTTAGGACTAGCCTTTCAATTTTAGACATTTGTGCTTTACAGTGGCAATATAGTAATACTTTTCTTTGTCCTATTTATTTATTTATACATACATACATACAAAGGCAAATTCATCAATTGGGATCCTTACCTTTGGAGGTCCTAATCTTGGAGGTCTGAACATTCTAGGTATGTTACTAAAAATTGTTTATGTGAGATGGATAGATAGATACCAAGACTGTTTGCTGGACTTAGTAGGCGAAGGACTCCCTCCCCTGAAATCTTTATGGCTTGCTGTGTAAGAAAAGACAGGGCAAATCACCCTTCCCCTTTTTTTGCAGTGGTGGGGATTGGCCAGAATCTCATGCATGTTAAGCAAACATGCTATCATTGAGCTAAATCCCCAGCTTGCTTTGCTTTGCTTTGCTTTGCTTTGCTTTGCTTTGCTTTCTTTCTTTCTTTCTTTCTTTCTTTCTTTCAGGGAGAGAGAGAGAATCAACTTTAGTTTTTCATCTGGTTTTTGTTGCTCCAACACTTAGTTGTATATATGGTATGGGGGTTTGAACCTGGTTCCTGTTGCATGCCAGGTAAGCGCTATACTGCTGGGCCACTGTTCCAGCCCCAGTCCCTAACTTTAGAAGCACTTTTTTTTTTCTTTTGTCCTGGAGATTGAACCCAGGGATACTTAGCCATTGAGCTACATCCTCAACCCATTTTTTTTATTATTATTTTTTGAGACAGGGTGTTGCCATGTTGCTTAGGACCTTGCAGAGTTGTTGAGGCTGACTTTGAACTTGTGATCCTCCCGTCTCAGCACCATTCCTGGCCTGGAAACACTTAAAAAAAAAAAAGAGAGGGGCGGGGAGGGACAGTGAGAGAGAGGAAGAGAGAATCAGTTTTATCCAGTTTTTCTTTTCACTTTCATTGCTCCAACACTTCATTGTGTATGTGGTGCTGGGGTTCAAACCCATGTTCTTGCGCATGCAAGACAAGCACCATAACCACTGAGCCACCGCTCCAGCCCCTAGAAATGCTTTTATAAATATATAATTTTTAAAAAAATTGATGTTCTTGTCAGCCACAGAGGCCCACACCTGTAATCCCAGCAACTCAAGAGGCTGAGGCAGGAGGATTGCAAGTTAAGAGCCAGCCTTAGCAATTTAGCAAAGTCCTAAGCAACTAAGACCCTGTCTCAAAATAAAAAATAAAAAGGACTGGGGATGTGGATCAGTGATTAAGTGTCCCTGGGTTCAATCTCTGGTACCACCCCCCCCCCAAAAAAAAAAAGAAATTGATTTTCTTCTGAATATTTTGCATTTTTTTGGTGCATAATACTTTTTAAGTTTGCTAACATAATTCTAAATTGTATTTTAATATTTTAAAGTTATGTTTTTTAATTAATTGAGCTGTGAGCAGTCTTTTTTTTTTTTTTTTTTAGAGAGAGAGAGGGAGAGAGAAAGAGAATTTTTTATTTTTTCATCTGTTTTTTGTTTTTCCAGCACCTAACACTTAGTTGTGTTGTGGTGCTGGAGTTTGAACCCAGGTCCTTATGCATGCTGCTCAAGTGCTCTAACTGCTGAGCCATAGCTCCAGCCCCTTGGGCATCATATTGTTTGTGGCTATTTAAAATAATTTTTTTTTCTGTGCTGGAAATTGAACCCAGGACCTCATACATGCTAGGCAAGCACTCTACCGCTCTCCACTCCAGCCTAGTTTTTAACTATTTTCTGAATACTTTCATACTATTTTTGGTGCCCCCATTTGGCCCTATTAGTAGAGGTAGAAGAATAGGAATAAATGTGAATATCTGAAAACTAGAGAGAACCCTAAATCTAATTTATGTTTTATTCATTGCCTTCATTTCCACTGTTGAGAACAAGTAGTAAAATAGACTACATTTTGTCTTATTTCCAATTCTGGAATTGGAGCTAAAAGCTCAAGATTAGAGCATGAAAAGCTCTAGAGGAATCTAAATGAGCTAGGAAAGTCTAGAAACTAACTAAATAATCAGCTCCTGGAATTTGGTGGTAGTTGGTTTTAAACAACTTTAAAACATATGTAGTTCAGGGTCATTTATGAAATAATTCCCTAAAATTGAAAATTTACAACATTAATTTCACTCCCTCATTTTAAAGTGGCATCATCAAAAGTAAGTAATACTTTTTGAAGTTCAAAATATGTTGTACATAATAAACATATAAAATGTGTCAATTAAAAAAAATTCATTGGAGGGCTGGAGCAGTGGCTCAGCAGTTGGAGCACTTGCCTGTCATGTGCAAGGACCCAGTTTTGAACTCCAGCACCATGTGTGTATAACTAAGTGTCATAGAAACAAAGGCCAGATGGAAAAATAAATAAAATTGATTCTCTCTTTCTCCCTCTCTCTTGCTTTCCCTCCCCTGCTTATAAAAAAAGGAAAAACTTGTTGGGGCTGGAGGTGACTCAGAGGTAGAGTACTTGCTCGGCATGTGCGGGGACCCAGGTTCAAACGCCAGCCCCACATATGCAACTAAGTGTCAGGAAAACAAAAAAACAGATGAAAAGCTAGATAAAATTTATTCCATCTCTTAAAACAGAACAAAATAAAACAAAAACAACTTGTCAATGTGCTGTAATGGGAACCGTTGAAGTTTTAGGTTTCTAACCAAACAGTCTACTCATTGTCTTCCCCTGCCCATATAAAGATAAACCTTTTTGTTGTGGCATTCTGTTAGAGGAAATTTTGAATCATAGAAATGAAGTTCAACCTCTTTTGAAAGCAATACATTCCTCCTCATTTATAGTTTATCTTAACTAAAACTATATGCTAAATTAAAAATTACTTAATACCAGGCTTTGATGAAAAAAAAAGTATTCAAAACTTCCTACACAGCAGATGTTTTGTTCCTGATAAGTCAGTTGCCACAGTTTAGTGCCATTGATAAGCTGAAAATGTGTTTCTTTTCTATTAAAATTGGACAGCAAAAATAATTTTGATAACAGAAATTCCATACCATTGCCTTTAAAATGTAAAAATAATTGTTAACCCTTTAAAAGATCATGTAGAAATATTAAAAGGGTTTTAACTGATATTACAGTGAAGTAACTGATGCAGTGCCTTTCTCAGAGTTGAATACTAGTTTACAATATTCTTGAAATTATATCAATATTGTACTATAGCAATTAAAGTGGCTTTGTATTTTTATATAAACCTAGATTTAAATTCCATAAAACATTAAAAGAATGGATTTCATAGCTAATTATTATTTAAGGGGAAAATTAGGCACAATATGCTTGAGTTGAATACTTTGTAAATTTCATTTTACATAGTAATCCTAATATATATATGAGGCATTTACATAAAGATAGCTAATATTCTTTAGTGTTTGTCACATTGTAACTGAATTTTTAGTTAGGTGACTTTTTCTGGTCAGCACATCAAAAATTAACAAACAAGTTATCTCAGGTATTTTTATCCTGAAGTTTTCTTTCTTTGTTACAGTTTAACCAGTATAGAAGTCTCATTTCATTTGTTTGTTATTTCATGGGTATTGTCATATTTAAATTAAATTGGAGCACTTAGATATAGATACTCAAAATTTGTTCTATTACATGGAGAAACTGGGAGAGTTAAAATGGTTTTAAAAAATCTGGAATTTCTATTAATAGGATTTTGGAATGCAAAACATTACTATATTTTTACTTGATTATCTAGTCTGAATTTCTTAAATGAGAGATGGATACACACATTCTTTGGGGTTATTTGTACATATGAAAATCTAAAAATATATATCTTTGGAAAATTAGTTGATGACTATAGGAACCCAGAATATAGGCAGTCTTTTTATTAATTCAGATTTCCAAATATTAAAGTTTGGGATATCTGCTTAAGATACTAGCCCATCAGCTGATATACTAAAACATGTGCATATATATTTACTTTATACAGTTAATAGATTTGCAAACCATTTCAAGTGGTTAATATTCAAAAGGTACAAAAGGGAGGGAATACATTATAAAATCTCCTTTATCTCCAGCCATCAACAGCTCCCTAAAGGAAGTTACTGTTACTGCTACAGGTTTCTTAATAGCTTTCCAGAGATAACTATGTATATACAAGCAAATGACATTCACCAAAAAAAAAAAAAAAAAAAAAAAAAAAAAAGAGGTATTATTGGCCACTGCTCCAGCCCCAGCATAAGTCCTTTGAAAGAAGATTTTTGGCTTGTGGGAGTATCTCTTAAAATTACCCATCCCGAATCATAATTCCAGAACAGTTTACAGAAGCGTAAAGATTTGGCTTTCAGTTTTCTTGTGTGGAAGAGTTAAAGAATATAAGAGTTGGAAGGATTTTAGTATTTGTCGGGTCAACAAAGGTAAGCATAAATTGGTTAAGATGTGAGGAGAAACTAAAAGAACAACACAACAGCTTCTGAGGCATATCATTGGTAAAGGTGCTAGAGGATGTTGTAGGAATGACCAGAATCAGCATGGATGAAATTGGGAAGTGGCTAGGGAACTGTGTGTTGAAGTTTAGGAAATATTCACACCAAAAGTTGTGGGAACTGTAACAAGAATTTTTGCTTGAGTTGAGAGGAACATGATTTAAGCAAGTTGGTGGTGATAGGGTCTTAAAACCAAGGAATGTGAGTTTCAGTTGATTGAAACAATAGCCTTAAGTGCAATTTTCTTTCTTTTAAAATTTTTTTTTTGGTTGTAGATGGACATAACACCTTTATTTATTTATTTTTATGTGGTGCTGACGGTTGAACCCACTGCCTCACACATACTAGGAAAGTGCTCTACTACTGAGCTACAACCCCAGCCCTGCAATTTTTTTTTTAATTATAACTTTTTTTTATCTGATAGGTAAAACACAGAAGAGTACAGAATAAACATTACCTATAGCCTCTCCCTTTATTTTTATTTTTTATTTTTAGAGAGAAGGACAATGAGAGAGAATCAATTTTTATGGAGTTTTTCACATGACTTTCGTTGCTCTGACACTTAGTTGTGTACGTGGGTGCTGGGGTTTGAACCCTTGTACTTGCGCATGCCAGGCAAGCGCCGTAACCACCGAGCCACCACTCCAGCTCCTAGCCTTTCCCTTTAAACTTATGATTTTCTTTAGAAATGTAAAACTCAACATCAGGTCTACCATATAGTTCTGTATCTTGATATTTCAGATGATACTACCATCAAGCATTTTTCTCATAAATTAGCTGTTCTTGAAAAAGTTTTCAGTGATTGCATAGGTTTCCATGAATGGATAGACTGTTGTTTTTTGATTTCTGTCTTTGGATACTTGGATTATGCCCATTTTCCCACTTAAGAATTATGGTGGGGGGGAGCTGGAGCTGTGGCTCCGTTTCAGTGCTTGCCTTGTATGCACAGGGATGTAGTTTGGACCTCAGCACCATGTACACAACGAAGTGTTGGAGCAATGCAAGTCACATGAAAAACTAAATAAAATTTATTCTCTCTTTCTCTCTCTCTCCCTGTCCCTCTCTCTTTAAAAAAGAATTATGAGGGGGGCTGGAGTGTTGGCTCATTGTTTATAGTGCTTGCCTGGCATGCGTGAGTATTTGGGTTCAGATCCCAACACCATGCATACAATGAAGTGTTAGAGCAACAAAGGCCACATGAAAACTAAATAAAATTGATTCTTTCTCTCTCACTGTCCCTCTCTTGCTTTAAATAAAAACGAAAGAATTATGATGACTAGAGAGTTAAGTACTGATATGAATAAGATGCTAGCTTAAGAAAGTAGCCTTCTGTTTCCTGGATGAATGAAGAGTTGAGAAAGCTGAAATTAATTTTTATTTTTTTCATTTTGAAAGCAATGATAGTTACTTTTGTTTATAGAATATTGTAGAAAATTCAGACTCAAAATAAAAAAATCATCTCACCACTGCTTGCATCTGCTGTTTTTGCTGAACCCATATAGATCTATTTAACTAGCTTGAAGGATTTAACTAAATTGAAGAGATGAGTTATAATTAAAAAGATTAGGGAGGAGTGTCTGAGGGGTGAGAAAAACAGTGTTTTAAAAATGTAATAAAATTTCTTCCCTTTAGTCAACCAACAAATGTGAGTCACTTTTATACTTTTAGCAAACAGTTCTGACTGCAGAACATTGCTCATTCTACATATTTAATCACTACTTTCTGTTTTAGCAGTGTCTTGCCAATAACACTTAAGAATATTTACAGTGATCCTGACTGAAAATTTCAGTGTATAAACAGAATGTTGACTGGAAGAGGTTGTAACTTGTGGATGAACACCGTTTACTTTTAGAAAAACAGCTTTCATATATTTTATCCACTTCTTCCTAGCAATTTTCTTTCTTTCTTTTTTAAAAGAGGGAGAGAGCGAGAGAATATTTATTTTTCCATCTGGCCTTCGTTTCTATGATATTTAGTTGCGTACACAGTGCTGGGGTTTGAACTAGGTCCTTGTGCATGCCAGGTAAGCTCTTTAACCACTGAGTCACCACTCCAGTCCCTTTTCCTAGCAGTTTTCAAGGCAGAAATGGCATGGGAGGGCTGTCCTTGCAGACTCATCAAAAGTATCTCTAAAGGTTCTTCACTGGAAGGGCTAGTCTAAGGAAAAAGAATCTTTAGAATTAGTTAAATGTTTCATGGTGTTTTTCAGAGTATGCTGGATAAAATGAGACTAGATCAAATATGTATTAGCCCATTAAGTCCCAAGTTTTCAGTTCTGTGACTATTACAACAGAATTGACACAGGTGTATTAAAATAGTTTGGAAATCATGGTCTAGAGCTTATGTATCCTTTATCGTCATTAAAAATGAAAATACAGATTGTTCTATAAATAGAATACTGGGACAATGTAGTATCTTTCACATACCTAGGCCACCTTATAAATAGGATAATGGGCAAATATGATACCTGAGATGCTGGGACAAACTGGGTGCTATTTTTTGCAGTGATTTGTCCAAAGTTATCTAATAAATCTCAGTAAAGCCAGAGTAACAGGGAAATGCAGACAGGACAGGAAATGATATTTAATTATTTAGTTTTGAGGTAATTTGTACTTAGGGATGGTTTAGGGATGTTGTTGATGTTCTGTAGGAAGCATCTGTTTACTTTTCTCTCATCCCTCCAAAACCTTCTTTAAAAATTAAAAAGGAAACTTAGTGAAGCCAGCTTTTAAATTAGCATACAGTCTTATCCTTTGCCTAGTTTCCAACTCTCATACTCATCAAAAGTGAACAGTATCCAGGTGTTTTAATTTTTAGTGTTTAACTTACTGTTGCCCTTAAAAAGATACTTGAAGGAGAACTTTTAAAACCATTTCTTTCTTCAAGAATAAGTATGCTGTATTATTATATATGTGTATTTATTTTGAAGTATAAAGTTAGGTTATAAAATTAAATAAAAATGCCTTTGGGTGTCGAGAAATAGGCCCAATGACTTGTTTAAACTTTTTAATTAGAAATTTCAAGGATGCCTCCCTTCTGAACTCTATTAGACTAGGAAAAACTTAAAACATTTTTAGTGACTTACTGACTTGACTTTGTAACTTATCTTTTTAGCTAAATTTCAGTTTAATTGATAGTTTAAATGCAAAACAATGAGATAATGTGTCATTCTATTAAAAGTAACATCTTGCTATATGTGTACAAAAAGGATCTGGATTGATATACATCAAACAGTTAACTGAAATCATCTTAATTAGAGCAGGAAGAAGAAACAGTAGGTAATAGGAAATTGGTTCTTTTAAATGATGTGCATGATTTCTGAACTTAAAATCTTCTGAAGGTGCTAAAATTACTTCTTTTTTTCATTTTAGGACTCATTTACAGAGATTTTTGTTTTTTCATTGCTGGGGATATTGAACCTAGGACCTTGTATATGGTAGGCAAGTGCTGTAGCACTGAGCTTCACTCCCAACCTAATGTACAAAGATTTTGAATACTTGCTTGTAAATTGAATTATAATAAGATTTGATTTACCCCAGATCATAGCCAGTGGACATTAGATGAGAGTATTACTTTTGTAAAATGCTTTGAGATCAGCTGATTAAAAAACCCCATCTAAGTGTATACCTTCACTGTAATTATCTTCCTTAGACCAGCAGTAATATTGACAGCTCTTTTTGTCAGTTAATAATAAAAATGGTTCTGCAAAAATTTTTTGATTAAAAAGGATAAATTGAACTGTGAGAGTTTTGTTAGATACTTAACACAAAGTCCTAGGAAGGGAAATGTATTTACAAATTTACTAAACTTTTTAATAATAACATTATTGGGATACATTTTTATATGCCTTGTGATTTACTCATAAAAATTATTCAGTTCAGACTATGTATGGGTGGAGCTGCAAGGTCCAGGGTTGTGTTCTTAGCAACATGGTAGAGATAGAATACAGTTCACTATTTTTTGGTAATTTTCACACATATGTGCAGTATTCATCAAATACCATTTCAGAACATTTTTATCATTTTAAAGAGAAACCTCTGTACCCTTTATCATTTATTCCCTAGCTTACCCTTTTATCCAAGCAGTCTATTTATCTACTTTCTAACTCTATAGGTTTCCCTATTCTGTACTTTGATATGAATGAAATCATAAAAGTTCTTCTTTCACTTAGTATAATATTTTCAAGGTTGATCAGTATTGTTGATTGTATCAATACTTTGTCCTTTTTGTGGTCAGTAATATTCTGTTATATATCATTCTTTTTTTCATCAGTTCATCAGTTGATAGATGTTTAGGTTATTATGCCTTTTGGTTATTGTGAATAGTACAACTACGAACATTCATGTACAGATTTCTTTGTAGACATGTATTTGCTTAACTCTCAGGTATTGATCAAATTAACAAAGAAGCCAGCTGAAAATAAGCCTGCCACTATAAGTGCTTACTTATTCTTAAAAATTTAGCCACTTGGGCTGGAGCAGTGGCTCAGCGGTTTCGGCGCTTGCCTGAAAAGCACGTGGACCTGGGTTCAAACCCCAGCACCACGTACACAACTGAGTGTTGGAGTAACTATGGCCATGTGAAAAACTAAATAAAGTTGTTTCTCTCCTTCTCTGTCTCTCTCACTGTCCCTCTCTCTTTAAAAAAAAAAAATTAGCCACTTGGTTATGGGTTTCTTTTTTTCTTCCTTTCCTTTTCTTTTTCTTTTTTTCTTTTTTAGAGGGAGAGAGAGAGTGTGTGTGTGTGACAGAGAGAATCAATTTTATTTATTAGTTTTTTCATCTGGCTGACACTTAACTAGTGTATGTGGTACTGGGATGCGAATCTGGGTCCTTGTGCTTGCCAGGCAAGTGAGACAACCACTGAGCCACCACCATTCCAGCCCCTGGGTATGGTTTTCTTTTGAGGGTAACAAAAGGTTCTAAAATTGATTATGAAATATGTATATATTTAATACACTATCATCTCTAAACACAAGCTTTTTATGGTAAGTTTTTGACATGGTAACAGTAAAACCAAAGTTCTTTGGTTTTGAAGTTCTTTTAATAAAAGAATATATGTATGCAAAGATGAATATCCTATATGGAGATATATATGTATATATATGTATGTGTGCATGTATGTGTGTGTTCATTTAAAGTGCAAATTATTGCTTAGTTTGTTCCAAAGAAATAGTTCACAGTCAATAAATATTTGTGTTAATAAGTTTGTGAAATTGTAGTTTGTGCATTTGTCTGTAATAGCCCTTCACTCCCAGTCCTTTTCTAATTTGCCCTACTTTATTTATTTATTTATTTATTTATTTATTTTTTGCAGTGCTAGGGATTAAACTTAGGGTCTTGCACATCCTAGACAGGCACTGTTCAACTGAGCTATGAATCTAATATTAAATATTTAAAATACACATAATAGATTTTTTCCTTATATTAAACATGAAAAGTTACAAAAATCGAGCGGAAGCTTTTGGGTTCATAAGAGACTGTGATTTTTATATTTGTCTTGAGAAGTAAAAGTGACTGTTCAGAATGCTAAAGATATTGTTTATATTCATCTCATTACAAATACAACATTTTCATTTGGCAAACCACCTGCATGCTAACAAGCTGATGAGTTTATTATATATAATTTCAACATAACTGGAAGTTTGTATGTTTCCTGTTTTTGGTGAACTGTTGAAAACTTAAGTTTCAGTTTATATAACACTTGCTTATGTATTGTTTTTATTTCCAACAAATATATTCAATTCGTTTTTTAATTTTCACTGAAAGAAAATAAGCCTATGAACCTGTAAAGAGAGTTATTAAATTTAGTTTATTAGTGATCTGTAATTTCATGTTTTCTTTGTTGTTATTTACTAATTTCATGTTTTCTTTGCTGTGATTTACTAATTTATGATTTATAGAATTAAGCAGCAATAAAGATTTTCTAGGATAGTGTAGTGATCTGATTAGTTGAAGACTAAACAAATATCCTATTTCTTCTCTTTCCTTAAAATTTTATTGTTCTCAAGTTCTTCAAGTTAAGTTTACTGAAGGACTTAGAATGGAATTATAAAGTGTTTTGTGGTATCTAATGCTTTTATGATGAATAAATACTATGATGTCTTGACTGAGGACAAGATTTAGTTATTTTAAAGCACAAGAGTTTCCTAGTGATGTTTCAAAGGAATTGAATTGGGATTTTGAATTTTAAAAGCTCTGTTGTTAATTTTTTCTAACTGAGGCTGCATGGTATTCCTTAAATTTTCAGACTTAAATTCATTAATTATACCATTATGGGTAATTATAGAGTATGAGCATATATGTGTGAATATGTATCTATGTGTGCATATATATGTATATATAGTAAATTATATTTATCAAAGCATATAGAATTGTTTAAAATCATACTGTGAATAAAAAGTGATTAAATCAAGAAAAACAACAGCATAAGATGTGTATAGTAAGGAAGCACAAGATATATATAGTGTAGGTTATTGTATTCTCAATTCCCGTTTTTAATCACTCTTTTTCTTAAACTAAATATCTAATCTAAGTATCAAATTCCTTTCCGAATTTTAGGGAGAAAAAAATAGTGGATTTGATGTTCTCTACCATAATATGAAACATGGACAGATATCGACAAAAGAACTAGCAGATTTTGTAAGAGAAAGGTATGTATTTTTGTAAGTAGTTTGTTTGACAATTACCAATTTGAATCTTAGCATATAAGTAATTGAACAAAATTTGATTGGATTTAGAATAACCAAATTACACTTTTTAAAAGCATACTATAATTGTGTGTGTGCATGCGTAGTGCAGGGGATTGAACCCAGGGATACTTTATATCCTCGCCCTTTTATTTTTTATTTTTATTTTTTATTATGAGACTGAGTCTTGCAAAGTTGCAGAGGCAGACCTCAAACTTGCAATCCTCCTGCCTTAGCCTCCTGAGTTGTTGGGATTATAAGTTTATGCCACCAAGCCCACCTATAATTATATTTTAAAGTAGTGGGGTTTTTTTTTTAAATCATTTACATGCCTGAGGGCTCTTTTCTTTTTTCTTTTTTAAAACAGAGAGAGAGAGAGAGTGAGAAAGAGAGAATCAGTTTTATCTATTTTTACATCTGGCCTTTGTTTCTCTGACACAGAGTTGTGTATGCGGTGCTGGGGTTTAACCCAGGTCCTTGCGCATACCAGGCTAGTGCTCCAACAGCTGAGCTACTGCTCTAGCCCCACTGAGGGTCATTGTTAAATACTTGGTTTGCATATTACTGCTTGACAATATTTAATGTTATTTTTCATTGGCTATGTTAGCAAAAGTGATGCAGTAAAAGATTGAGGAATATTATAGGACAAAATATTGCCATTTCTTTAAACAAACATGCTAAAATATTTTGAAAAGACAAGTTTTTTGAGCTCATAGATTTTATTTAATTTTATTTTTTGGTACCAGGGATTGAACCTAGGGGTGCTTTACTATTGAGCTACATCCCCAGTACTTTTTTTTTTTCTCTCAGAGAGAGGGTCAGTGAGAGAGAGTAAGAAAGAATCAGTTTTATTTAGCTCTAACACTTCATTGTGTACGTGGTGCTGGGGTTTGAACCCCCGTCCTCATGCATGCCAGGCAAGTGCTGTAACCGCCGAGCCACCACTCCAGCCCCAGACCAGTACTTTGTTTTTAAGGAGAGAGAAGGATAGAATGAGAGAGAAAAAGAGAATTTTATTTTATTTTTTATCTGGTTTTAGTTTTTCCAACACTTTAGTTGTGTATGTGGTGCTGAGGTGCGAATCCTGGGTCCTCAAGCATGCCAGGCAAGTGCTCTAACTGCTGAGCCACAGCTCTGGCCCCTCCCCAGTACTTTCTATTTTTTTTATTTTGAGACAGGGTCTCTTTAAGTTGTTGAGGGTCTCACAGAGTGGCTGAGGATGGCCTTGAAATTGCAGTTCTCCTGCCTCAGCCTCCTGAGTCACTGGGATTACAGGAAGGCTAGTTTTGAATTTATAATCCTTCTGCCTTGGCTACCCAGGCCTCTGGGATTATAGGCATGTGCCACCATGGCCATAGGTTTTTAATTATGTGTTAATGATAACTTGTATATAAAAGTCCTCTTTCTTTCTTTCTTTATTTCTCTGTGTATACATATATGTATTAACTAGTACAATAAAAAAAATAATTGAAAAAGAGTGGAGAGAGGGCATCCTGGTTTGTTCCCAATTTTAGAGTGAATGTTTTCAGTGTATCTATGATGTTGGCTTTGGGTTTGTCATATATAGCCTTCATGATTTTGACTTAAATTCTTTCCATCCCTAGCTTTTCCACTGTTTTTTTTTTTTTTTTTTTTAAATATGAACGGGTCCTGAATTTTCAAAGGCCTTTTCTGACACCATTGAGATGAACATGTGATTCTTTTCCCTTAATTCTATTTATGTGATTAGTTACATTTGTTGATTTGTGTATGTTAAAACAACCTTGCATTCCTGAGAGAAAACTTACTTGATCATGATGTACTACCTTCTTGATGTGTTTCTGAATATGATCTACTAATATTTTATTAAAGATTTTTTTCATTTATGTTCATCAGGGATACTGGTTTGTAGTTTTGTTTCCTTGATGTGTCTTTGTGTGGTTTTTGATATCAGGATTAAACTAGATTGACAGAATGTATCTGGGAGTCTTCCCTCCCTTTCTATTTCATGGAATAATTTGAGAATGACTGGTGTTAGTTCTTATTTGAAGATCTGATAGAACTCAGCTGATAATTTATTATGTAATTTACATAGTTTTTTTTTAACTGTCCCAGAGGTTTATGACCATTTTTGGTGTGTGTGTGTGTGTGTGTGTGTGTGTGTGTGTGTGTATATATCTTTAACAGTTATGAAAATTTCAAACCTAGTCCTAAAATAAACCACCAGGTAGTGAGCTATAATATGGTTTCAACAGGTCTTAGCATTCACTTTTTTTCTTTTCTTTTTATTTACTTATTTTTGGTACTGTGTATTGAACCCAGGGGCTCTTTACTTTACCACTGAGCTACAGTGGTGGTCTTAAACTTGTGATCCTCCTGCCTCAAACTCCTGAGTCACTGGATTATAGGCAAGTACCATTGTGCCTGGCACATCAGTCTTGTTTAAAGTGGTTTCCTGGACTTAAAACTCACATTATATCCAGGCACCATTGTGCATGCCTATAATCCCAGTGACTTGGGAGGTAGAGGCAGGAGGATCGCAAGTTCAAAGCTAGCCTCAGCAACTTAACAAGGCAATAGGCAACTTAGTAAGACCTGTCTCAAAATGAAAAATGAAAAGGAGTAGGGATGTGGCTTGGTTGTTAAATGCCCCTGGGTTTAGTCCCTAGTACCAGAAAAAATAAGCAAAAACAAAAAATTCATTTATCCAACAAAATTAATGATATTTTCAAATATTATTTCATAATTTCTGATCTAGTAAATTTGTTCAAGTCATGTAATTTATTATTTAGGTTTTGTGATTGATTCACACCACAAAAGCCTATCTTTTAATTATTTTAATCTAGTTATTAAGTTTGTTAAAATTATTTTTTTTCTCTTATTGGATAATTTTTCTTGTTTTAAAAACATCTTTTTAATATTCTAGTTGATTTGCTGGTGATAAAGTCTCAATTTTTGTTGGTCTAATCATATTGTTAGCTTAATGCCATTGAAAAATACTTTTTATGGGCTGGAGAGGTTGCTCAGGTCAGAGTGCTTGCCTGGCATCACTAGGTCCTGGGTATGTTTCCTAGCACCACATACACAAATAAATAAAGGAAAAACAAAAACCAGATTAAGAAAAATTAACACATACTCTCTTTCTTAATCAAATGCTTTTTTCTTTTTTTAGGAGGGATAATGAGAGAAAGAAAGAGAATCAACTTCATGTAGTTTTTTATGTGCCCTTTGTTGCTCTGAGACTTTGTTGTGTGTGTCGTGTTGGGGTTTGAACTTGCGTACTCACACATGCCAGGAAAGTGCCGTAACCACTGAGTCACTGCTCCAGTCCCAAATAAATGCTTTCTATTAGGGACAATTTAGGATTATACACTATTGAATTTTAACATATAACTTGAAGTATGTTTTTGTTTCTGCATTTTTAATTGTTTTGATAACTGCTATGTTTTTGGTCACTAAAGAGATATTGTAATATGGAAATTTGATTCAACAGAGCTACAATAGAAGAGGCATATTCCAGGTCAATGACAAAACTAGCAAAATCTGCAAGCAATTATTCACAGCTTGGGTGAGTTTAATTTCTTCCTCTTTTACAGTGTTCATTTAGGCAAAGTTCTTAAGAATGTTAGATTTCTATTGAGGATATAGTAGTACAGAAATAGTGATGTATACTTACACATCATTGAACAATAACAGTACATTCTGAGAAATGCATTCTTAGATAATTTTGTGTTACGTAAACAGCATGGAATGTACTTATACAAACCAAAATAACTACAATATCATGAAGTAATGCTAGTTTATGGGATTACTAATGAATGTTGTATATGTGGTTCATTGAATGAAATGTCTATATACATCCATTGCATTATGTAGTTAATGTGTCTCATATATGAATATACTCTTGATTGGTTAGAAAATATAATGGAAGCTGCTGAGTCAGTTAACATAGTCAGAGATATTGAAAGCTAATTTTTCTGCAGTTGTTCAGTAGAATAAGATTGTGATGATAAATGGTACCACATGTTAGTATTCTAGTTTTCTATAAGTTAAATTTTGTTGTAGTATAAATAACAGTGATTTTTAAAACTCACTTCAAATAGTCTTATTAGTGGATTAAAATCCATTAAAATCTCTTGTTATTTTAAAGACTATCATTACATCTTCCTTTAAAAGGTTTGTATTGAGTCCGGTGCTGTTGCGCACACCTGTAATCCCAGCAAGTTGGGAGGCTGAAACCAAAGGATCACAAGTTCAAAGCCAGCCTCAGCAACTTAGTGAGGCCCTAAGCAACATAATGAGACCCTGTCTCAAAATAAAATGAAAAAGAGGGCTGAGGATGTGGCTCAGTGGTTAAGTACTCCTGGGCTCAGTTCCTAGTACTAAAAAAAAAAAAAAGAAAAAAGAAAAGAAAAAAAGAAATAAAATTAATAAGATTGTATTTAAAATGAAAATGTGATCATAGCCATAACCATAACCACTATGGAAATCATAATTGTATAATGTGAACCATAACAACTCTGGAAGGAATAATTGATCTTATTTAATCATATAAAAATTGAGGAAAGGTCGTATTTTAGCTAAGATGTTGAAATGATTAGCAAGGTTTTTTTTTCAGTGATTATCAGTAAAATATTTCTTCTATATCAGGTTCTCATGAACCTGTGATTCCCCTGAAATTTCATGAAAAAATATGTGTGGATGTTAATTTGTATTTTCAGTGAAGAGGGTCTATGTAAAGAATTAGATTCACAAATAATTCTGTGATTACAATGATTAAGCATGAATATTTTATGTATGTATTCTGTAGTATGGTTGAATAAATTTGAAAAAAACTTGTTCTACTTTGTTTCCTGGGCAAAGGAGAGTTGGAATCTTCATTCTCAGTGTAGTGGCACTGTTCATTAGATACGGGCTGATAACATACATAGCTAAAAGGACCTCCTGCAGTCCTGTGCAGTGTGGCTGAAAGGGCTGGTAAGCTGCAGACTTTTTCACCTAGAACAGACTTGTGGTTGATAGCTTTTTCCCCCCCCTTTTTTTTCTGTTCCCATTTGTCCTCATTTTTCCTTCTCCTTCCACGTCATTCTTCCTTTTTCCCATTTTTCTTCTCCCCGCACCCCCACCCTACTCCAAGTACTGGGATTTGAACCCAGTGTCACTCTATCACTGTGCAAATCCCCAACCCTTTTCATATATGTTGTGACAGAGTCTCATGAAGCCTGGAACTTGTGATTGTCCTGCCTCACTTTCTCCAGTAGCTGGTACTATAGACCTACCTTATTTTTGTGACACCTACCTATTTCTAGAGGCTGCATGCTAATAAACTTCCCCTAAAACATAAGTTTTTCTTTATTAACCACAATAGAGGGCCCAAAAGAAACTGGAATAACAAAAGATAGCTTTAACTAATGTACCTTGGTTTTATTATAGAAAAATTCTACCCTATTCTTGGTTTCCAGGTACACAATAGAAGAAACAAAATTGACTTCAGCTGTTACTGACAAAAATGTTAGTGATAACATTCCTGTCTTTGGAATGTCAGCTTTCCATAAATAATAGATTAGTTGTTTTCTTGTGTGTCTAGTGTCATCTCTCACCATCATAAAGATTTAAATCTTGATGTATCTGTTATGTTTGCATATTTTGATAAGAAATCAAAATTTGTCTCTGTTTGGGTGTGTTATAACATTTTGAATTCTAAATTTTCTTTTATATTGCTTCTTATTGTATACAGTAATATGCATTACTTAACCAGAAAAATTTTGTGTACATCAAACTTAACTGTTTAGTACTTGTAAATTCCTTAAGGAAGCCTGTTTTTAAAGAAATCTAGTGTTTAGTCCCTTTTCAGTGTAAAGATTCCTTTGATAAAGTAAAGGGACACTTTGATTTACTTGTTTTGTGAAATCTAGACTAGTGTATATCAGGTTTACAAAAGCGAAAGTTCATGTTTGGGGCTTTAGCGAGTGGATACTTTTCAGGTGCCTTTTTCTCTTAAAATTTTCCATCTAACCATCTACCACAATTAGTACTGATTAGATTTTAAAAGGAAATGATATCTAATCAGAACAGTCCTAAACATTTTAATTAACCTAAACTTCTTATTGCACATAATGATTGTTGTGAGATGACTTTTCTACAGGTTAGAAAATGTAAAAATTCTTTGCCTTAAGTGGTGATGATTGTTGCTGTTTGATTTCTTTCAGAAGTTTTATTGTAGAGACTACTTTAAAGCAAGTATGTAAGCAAAGCATAAAACATCCTGAGATCATTCTCCACTCACCAAACTAACTACTGACAGATGAAGGGCTATCTAAGATATGATAATGTATCAACTTTTGGACATACTTGAGCTTGCCAAACATTTTAAATCTTTAATATTGAGAAAAAGTGGTAGGAAAATAGGTCACATATCCTATACTCTAGTAGAAAGGAGACTCTATTAGTATTTTGTTGAAGTATAAAGATAGGTAAAATTCTAATATCCAAAGTCTGCTCTGAAATAGTTCTTATAGAAAAGAAAAGTAAAAATTTTACTTTTGTATGTTTAAACTCAGAAATTTTATTACTGTGTGTTTTGTTTTGTTGGTACCAAGGATTAAACCCAAGGGCATTTAACCACTGAGCCACATTCCCAGTCCTTTTTTTTTTTTTTTTTAATTCATACAATATAGTCTTACATGTTGGAGGGAATCATTGTTACATATTCATGGATACATGCATATTGACAAAGTAAGTTAAGGCTGATCCTAGTCCAGAATCTCTCTCCTTCCACCACTACCTGCTCTCATGTCTCCTCTGTTTTACCTCCATGTTATAGATACAAATAAGCATATACATGTGTATTAATTTTTTAATTTTCTGAGCTTCTCTGCCCACCTGCGTATAGTTGGACTTCTCATGGGAGTTGAGAGTTCTCAGTTGCATTGATAACCCTTTCTCCCCTCCCTGCCTTCCTCCCTTCACCCCAACTTCATAGTTATGGTTCCCCTGCTTATGTGAAAATTCACCTATGTTGAGTTTTTTTTTTTTCCCTTGGGCTTAGCTGACTTTCAGCCTGTCTTAGATTTTACTCTGGCTTGCACATATGAGAGAAAGCATCTGGCCATTAAGTCTCTGAGTTTGGGATATTTCACTCAGCATAATTTTTTTCCATCTCTATCCATTTGGCTGCAAATGCATGATATTGTTCTAACAGCAGAGTAGAACTCCATTTTGTGTGTGTGTGTGTGTGTGTGTGTGTATCACATTTTTTTAATCCGCTTGTCCAGCTGGCTATTTTGGGAAAATACCCAGGAGTGGGATAAGGTCGTAAGGTGCTTCCAACCCTAGGTTTTTGAGGAGTCTCCACACTGCTTTCCATAGTGGCTGTACAAGCTTGCAAACCCACCAACAGTATGATAGTGTTCCTTTTTTCCCCACAACTCCTCCAGCATCTGTTATGATTCATATTCTTCATTTTTGCCACTCTGACAGGAATGAGGTGGAATCTCAGTGGAGTTTTGATTTGCATTTCTCTGATTGCTAGTGATGTAGTACATTTTCTGATATACTTAAGGTCTTTTTGGACTTCCTTCCATTGAGAAGCTTCTTGTTTAGTTCCCTAGCTCATTTATTGATTGGATTATTTATGGTTTTAGTGTTCAGTTTTTTCAGTTCTTTGTATATTCTAGATATTAGCCCTCTGTCGGAGGTGTACAGGCAAAGATTTTCTCCCATTCTGTAGGTTCTCTCTTGACACTCTTGACTAATTCTTCTTTTTTTTTTAAACAACTTTATTTGGCTTTACACATGGCCTTCGTTGCTCCAACACTTAGTTGTGTACATGGTGCTGGGGTTTGAACTCGGGTCCTTGTGCTTGCCAGGCAAGCGCTGAAACCGCTGAGCCACCACTCCAGCCCCACTCTTGACTAATTCTTTAGCTGTGCAGAAGCTTTTCAGTTTAAAGCATTGCACTCATTGATTCTTGGCTTTAATGCTTATGCTATGGGTGTCTTGTTAAGGAAGGCGGTACTGACATCGATGTGGTGGAGTGTTGATACTATTTTTTATTCTAACAATTGTGTAGATGCTGGTTTAATTTCTAACTCTTTGATCCATTTCAATTTGATTTTTGTGCAGGGCGAGAGAAAAGGATCTAATGGCCATTCTGCCAAAAGTCCTATACAGATTCAAATGCAATCCCCATCAAGATACTAATGGCATTCTTCATGGATATAGAAAAAGCAATTCCCAAATTCATTTGGAGTAACAAACCCAGAATAGCCAAAACATTACAAGCAAGAAAGAGGATGCAGGAGGTGTCACAATATCTGACCTGAAATTATATTATATGGCTATAATAACAAAAACTGTGTGGCGTAGCTATCAAAACAGACACGAAGACCAATGGAACAGATTAGAAGATACTGAGACAAATCCACAAATCTTTAACCATCTGGTTTTTGACAAAGGGGGCAAAAATTATAGTGTGGAGGAAACACAGCCTGTTCAACAAATAGTGCTGGACGAACTGGACAGCAGACAATTGAAATTAGATCCACAGCCCTTCTTATTGTTTGTTTTGAGACAGGGTCTCACTAGGTTGCTTAGGGCCTTGCTAAGTTGCTGAGGCTGGCTTTGAACTTGCGATCATCCTGGTTTAGCCCCCAACCTCTGGAATTACAGGTGTGCACCTCCACACTGAGCTTCTGTTACTGTGTGTTTTTAAAATTATTTTTGGTAGTACTGGGAATTGAACTCAGGCCTCACACATGCTAGCAAGCACTCTATCAACTGAACTATATCCCCACACTTACAGAAACTTTATATTTTGATGAAGCATCTTCATGTAGTACTAAATAGTTTTAAATTGAAGCCCAAAAATAAGAGTTAATATTTAACAATGGACTGTGACAGGCTTCTGGTAAAAGTCCAAATAACCAGATCAACTTAGAAAATAACATGAACATAATGAAGTAGGGGGAGCTGTGAAGACTTGTGGCATGACAGTGAACCCATTTTTGTGTACCTGTAGCCCAAAAATGTTTTAAAATATGATCCAAGGATTAAAAAATTAAGACCAGTTTGTCAGTCATTTTATTTATATTTATTTTAATGTCATCTTTTTGGTGGGAGTACAATAACATTATTGTTTCTATTGATTCTATCTTAGAACCTTAGTTTTTTTCTTCTAGTAAATTATTCCCATGTTCTTCCTTTTCCTTAGAACGTTTGCACCAGTGTGGGATGTTTTCAAAACATCTACAGAGAAATTAGCTAATTGTCACTTGGATCTTGTTAGAAAATTACAGGAATTAATAAAGGAAGTTCAGAAGTATGGAGAAGAACAAGTAAAATCTCATAAAAAGGTATCTTTTTTTTTCTTGTGAATGGATTGATTGGTCAGATGTTGAGTGCTTTACAGCCCAATCATTTTGATGAATCATTTCATACTGAACAGACTAAAGAAGAAGTTGCAGGAACTCTGGAAGCTGTCCAAACCATTCAGAACATAACTCAGGCCCTCCAGAAATCCAAGGAAAATTATAATGCTAAATGTGTAGAACAAGAGCGTCTGAAAAAGGAAGGAGCTACACAAAGAGAAATAGAAAAGGTAATTATGATAAAGATAATACTTCTGTGATTTCAGAGTATTGTGACATACAAGACTATATCTAATTTTGAGGCTTTTAAGAATGATCTCATTTTAAAGATGAAAACACTGTGTCTTACAGAGTTTGAGATTTATAGGAGTAAACATGTTAGCCTCTTTTGTCAATGGTAAATAAATAAACATAAAAGAGAATGACTTGGGGCTAGAGTGGCAGCTCAGCTGTATTGTGCTTGCCTGCATGCCCAAGGACGAGTGTTCAAACCCCAGCACCACATATACAACCAAGTGTCAAAGCAGTCATAGCCGCATGAAAAACTAAATAAAGTTGATTGTCTCTGACTTTTTAGTTCAGTGACAAATTTTTAGCATATTTCTATTTGCTTTAACTTTTTTTTGTATGCTGCTAATTGAACCCAGGGCCTTGGTGCATACTAGGCAAGTGTTCTACCACTGATGTACACCCCCAATACCTGCAGGAAAAATTTTATGCTAAGATAGTTGATGAAATATTGCTTGGTATGATTTTTAAGATTAAAAAAAAGTTAATGTAATATTTTGGTTTATTTAGAAAAATTTACCCTCTCTTTAAAAAAAAAAAAAGAAAAATTTAGATATTTGATGTTAAGCTTTTTTTTTTTTTTTTTTTTTTAGGAGAGAGGGACAGTGAGAGAGACAGAGAAAGAGAGAAACAACTTTATTTAGTTTTTCACATGGCCTTAGTTGCTCTAACACTTAGTTGTGTACGTGGTGCTGGGGTTTGAACCCGGGTCCTTGTGCTTGCCAGGCAAGCGCCAAAACCGCTGAGCCACTGCTCCAGGCCTGATGATAAGCTTTAAATATATGTTGTAGGTGATTTAATGCTGACTTTGAGCACATTTATGTACCATTAGGATAAACTACAGTCCTTTCCCTCATTCTTTTTTTTTTTTAAGAGAGAAGGACAAGGGCTGGAGCGGTGGCTCAGCAGTTTCGGCGCTTGCCTGGCAAGCACGAGGACCCGGGTTCAAACCCCAGCACCACGTATACAACTAAGTGTTGGAGCAACTAAGGCCATGTGAAAAACTAAATAAAGTTGTTTCTCTCTTTCTGTCTCTCTCACTGTCCCTCTCTCTTTAAAAAAAAAAAATTCTTTCTTAAAAAAAAAAAGAGGACAGTGAGAGACGGAATCTGTTTTTATTGAGGTTTTTTCACATGGCTTTCTTTTGTTGCTCTGACACCTAGTTGCATATGTGGGTGCTGGGGTTTGAATCTGGGTACCCTTGCATGCTGGGCAAGCGCCATAACCGCCGAGCTACCGCTCTAGCCCCTCATTTATGTTTTAAAAATGGATTTTTTTTTCTCTTAAAATAGTGTGAGGGCTGGAGATGTAGCTCAGTGGTAGAGCATTTGCTTAGCATGTGCAAGGCTCAGAGTTTAATCCCCGGCACCACAATAAATACAGCAATTAATTAATTAATGTCAGCATATACCTACTATTGATGACAGTGTGAGAGAAAAAAGATGGTAAAACAGTTTTAAACATTCACCTAAACCATAGGGAGTGATAATTTTGAAAACTTTATAAAATATTTGAAATATCTAGTAGAAAAGGAAAACCAATTGTATCTGCAGTATAATTATTAACAGTGTATATGTGTTGGCAAAACTAGAAGAAAAAATCAAAACAGTTCATAGAATTTGGAGTAATACATTTCCTGTAATGTTAGTACAATAAATAAAAGTTGAGAAGGGAGAAATAAAACCACAATAAGTTAATGATTTGAAATCCTGTGTTCCAGATACAGTGAGTATGAATAAAATAAAGAGAGAAAACATAATAACAGGATCCAAAATGAGTATTATCTCTGTGGATCATAAATCCAAAGTGGCATATAAAGATTGATTATGTAAGCTTGTTGGACTTCATGTCTTAAGTTAGGCAGAAAAATATTCTTGTGTGATAAAGGGGAGCAGATGTTCCCTTGTTGAGATGAAGCACAAAGAACTTGGCTTACTGCTTGAAGCAACAGGTAAGGCAGAAAAAAGATGACTAACTAGAGCTAAAACTTTATCTAAGGTTGGAGGGTAGGGACCCAAGGCATAGAGACAAAACACTGACCAGAAATAAACCCAATGAATCAATTCATGACTATTTTGGCCATGTCACCAAAATTCTTATAAAGAAATAATTAAAGACTACCTTTACAAGACTGTTACTAAATTGGGTCTTTGGAGGGTTGGCAGGAGATAACCTAAAAACTTCTGGACAGGGATGGGTGAGCATAAAGGATAAAGTGTAACACAATTCAAGGAGGTGGTATACTTTATATTGTGTTCTATGGGGTACAATTTACATTGTATCCTGTATAGTTCAGCAGTTCTGATGGAGGGTGAGGGAGAGAGAAGAGCAGGAGAAAACCCAAAAAACCAAACCCCTCATTAGTATATGTGGGGAACAAAATTCTAAAGCACATCTAAAACATCTAATACTGAGTGAGAACAAATAAATTTAATAGTTGGAATAACAACTCACCCCAGATGAAGTTTAAATTTGTAAAACATGAACAAAAATGTTCGTATAAAATGTGCATGTCAAGGTTGTGCAAAGAAATAAATATAAACATATTATGAATGTGTAGCAACGGATCCCTAAAACTATGTTGAACTAATAAAAATAAGGAGATTAAGAAATTTAAAAAGGAATAATGAAGCCATTTGCTAGATACATAAAAAAATAACTAATTAGAAAACTTGGAAATGAAAAATATAGATACTGGGGCTAGAGCAGTGGCTTAGCAGTTGTAGTGCTTTCCTGGCGTGCACGAGGTCTGGGTTTGAACCCCAGAACCACATACGCCACTATGTTGGAAAAACAAAAAGCAGATGAAAATCTAAATGAAATTGATTATCTCTTTCTCTCTCTTTAAAAAAAAAGAAGAAAAATATAGATACCGAAAGTGTTAAAAATCAATGAAGAAAAGAAACTTCAGATTTGATACAATCAAAGAGTAAATTTGGAAGCTAGTACAGGTTGAGTATCACTTATCTAAAATCTGTGGGACCAGAAATGTTTTGGATTTTTTCAGATTTTGGAATATACACAAAACACATCCACACACATACATTTGTATAAAATACAACATTTTAGGGGTGGTATCCAAGTCTAAAAAAAATCAATTTGTATTTCATATATACCTTTATTCATGTAACCTGAAGGTAATTTTATACAATATTTTTGATAATTTTTGCTTAAAACAGTCTCATTTTGTGGAATTTTGCACTTGTGGTGTCATTTGGGGGCCCAGAAAGTTTTAGATTTTTGAGTTAAGGATGACCTGTGCTAAAAGACCTCATCTAGAATAGTGCACCAAAATAAAATTACCAACATTTATTTAACATTAATTTCAGAAGGAAAAAAATGGAGGGAATGGTGGGCAAGTAATACCTTGAAGTTGTTAATAGCTAAGAATTTTTCAGAGCTGAAGAAATTTCAAGAGTTCTCAATTTGAGGGTTGGTGCATTGGCTCAGCAGTTTCAGCACTTGCCTGGCATGCATGGGGATGTGGGTTCAAACCCCAGCACCACAAACACAACGCACTGTTGAGTAACGAAGGTCACATAAAAAAACTAAATAAAGGGGCTGGAATGGTGACTCAGCGGTTATGGCGCTTGCCTGGCTTGCCTGGCATGCGCAGGTATGCGAGTTCAAATCCTAGTACCACGTACACAACAAAGTCTTGGAGCACCAAAAGCTACGTCGCGAAAAACTAAATAAAAATTGATTCTTTCTCTCTATCTCTCTCACTGTCCTTCTCTCTTTAAAAAAAACAAAATAAAAAACTAAATAAAATCACTGTCCCTCTCTCTTAAAAAAGAGAGGAAAAAAAAGAGTTCTTAATTTGAAAATACTATTGTAGAAATTAAGTTAAATAAAGATAAATTCAGAACTGTGCACCAAAGAAAAAGAGAATAGTAAAAACTAGAAGGTATTTCTTTTTTTTTATTAAGAAATTTATTTGTTGAACAATCAAACAAGCTTCTAATGAAATAATATATATGTAAATTCTGAAGATTAGGTTTCTCCCCAAGAGCCCCCCCCCAATTACCCAACCTTATCCCTCCCCCCCATTCCCAATACATTTCTACAAATGCCTTAGGTTGTATGACATTACACCTTATCCAGATTTAAAACGTGAGAATTAACCTTTCTCAATGGCCAGGGTCTAGCTCCAGCCTCCACATATGAGTGAAGACATTTGAACCTTGGTCCTCTGGGTTATGCTTATTTTATTCAGCATAATTTCTTCCATAGCCATCCATTTACCTATAAGATACTTCTTTTAGCACATGTCTGAAATCAGAATGAATCTCATTTGATAGTATCATATCAATAGTTGATATTATATGTGTAATCATTGGTGATAATGTGGCATATATGATGTTGTTTCATTGCCTGAGCAAACTTGGTTGCATAATTAAGACAGCAGTAGCAGTTTGATGTTACATTTAACATACCATTGAAATTGAAGAAGGAATAGTTCTGATTGTTATTTGAAAACCTTTTGTTAACACCAAGTGCTTGGAAGAAAATCTGGACTATTGGAACTTTTTTTTTTGTTATTTTTTCATTAGTACATTATATTTATACATAATGATAGGATTTATTGTTACATATTCATACATACTCACAATATAACAATATAATTTGGCCAGTGTCCCTCCCTAGCATTTCCCCCCTGCTTCACATCCTGCCACTCCAGTAATGGAGCTCTTTAAATAATTGGTGTATTAGTAATGCTCTTGATGACATTGACAATAATATTATCTTTAAAAAAATAGACCTCATTGATCTCTAAATTAGGAAGTAATTGAGAAGGGTCAGAATCTGAATGCAAGTAAGATTTAGGTAGAAGTACTGTCTTTTCATTTTGTTTTCCTTTTTTTATAATCATACAAGAGTGTTATTTTTAGTGATTTAGAATAAAAATTCTCTAAGTCTAAAAGAGCTCTTTGAATAAATGTGAAGTAAAAATTCCAAATCATAAGAAAGCATTATTTCTTAGCTTAGTTGATAGCATTTCTTTATTTTAGTGGTATAAAAGATAATGGTATGCCTTACAGTGAATAATATCAGATTTAGTAGTAATCAAGTATGTAATTAAATCTTCTAAATCAGCAAAAGAAGAGGGTATTTAAAATTTATATTAATTGAAAAGGAGAAAGGAAGGGGGGCTGGAGTGGTGGCTCAGTAGTTTTGGTGCTTGCTTTGCATGCACAGGGACGCAGGTTTCAAAGTCCAGCACCACGTACACAATGAAGTCTGAGAGCAACGAATGCTACGTGAAAAACAAAATTCTCTTTAAAAAAAAAAAAAAA
>PVKS010001559.1:0-138544 GCA_004027875.1 Aplodontia rufa | reverse complement strand
CCAGATAAGATGTAATGCTTTACAATCTAATACTTTTTTTAGAGTTATAATGGGAAGGGGAAGGGAGGGATAAGGGAGGGTAATTGGGGGGGCACTCCTGGGGATAATTGCAATAACCAGAATATATACACATTTTATACACATTTTATATTATTTTGTTAAAATCTTGTAAGGTTGTTCAAAAATAAAAAATTAAAAATAAAAAAGTCATATATATCATTTTCATAAGTATACATATGAAACAAATATCTCAAATAATAAAGACAACTCAATTTTGAAGTAAGCAAACTTTTTAGGTAAATTGGGAAGCTTGGAAAGGATTTAGAGAGAGTTCTGTATTCTGAACAGAATATAAAGGTTTATTGAGCAGGAAAAAAATTATGAACACAAAAGGAATTCAAAGTGAGGAAAACTGCCCAGAATCATAGAATCATCATGCCAGGAAGCACACTTTCTTCAGTGTGCTAATCTGATGTCAGCTGGAGCCATTTAAATCTTTGGCTAACAATAGCTGAACCTGGGCTCAATAACAACATTCTATAGAATATTCACACATTCCTTGTTTCCTTTCTGCGGTTGGATCATGCTTAATCTTTCACAATATAATCATATCATTTGACGTTGCAGGAAGGACAAATGCTAACATTCTAAAATCATGGCACCCACTTCTTTTTTTTATACATAATTGATTTAGTTAGAGCACCAACACCAAGGAAATCCCGGAAGAGGAGAGCAGGAACATTTCACGTAATGTCCTTCTCCACTGTAATTTCTCATCCAGTGCTTAAATATTGCTTGTGTCAAGATGGGGATCTGACTTTCTGCAAAGGGCATCTTTGAACTGGTTTTTACTTGTGGAGCTGTTTTGTGCACTGAAGAGCGGGCACTTGTCAGGATTCCACAGTGAAACCCAGATGAGTAACTGGGGCGCTCATTCCACTTGCCCTCAGGACAGTGAAGCTTTACTTTAACGATGACAGTGGAATGCAGTGGCTTATGTCAGGGTGTGTGTGTGTGTGTGTGTGTGTGTGTGCGTGTGTGTGTGTGTTTTCAAAGCTTCTGTTTGAGGTTCACCTTACTTAATTACAAAGTAAGCATTAAGCAGGGGAGTGCCTCTTGCAATTACCCTTCGTTTTTCTTTTTAGGTCTTGTATCCTGCGAAGATCTGATTCCCCTCCTCCATTTTAGTTCTACAAATAGTTAATGTAAAAATTACAGCTTCAAAATAAATTTTGGAAAACACAATTAAGCAACTCTGCTTAGAAGATAAAAATGCTGTATTTTAAATTTTCAATTGCATTTTAGCAGTTAGGAAAGCAAATGAAACCTGAAGGTCTTCTGTTTTTTGTTGCTTTCCTGCTGAACCATCATAGGTCTTGGGGAACTGACATTTCTGTAAGTTTACAAAGAATTACAGTGACAAAGAAGATATTATTGATATAAACTTTAAGTGTTTTTATTTTTTGAGATTTTTATAATCGAAAGCTAAATCGATCTCATTGAATAAAGCAATAGCTTTATTTTAAACAGTCATGTTATGTAATATATTTTATAATGCTTAAGCATTTAAGAAAATATCTGTATCATAAGCCTTGGTTATTCATACCTCACGTGGTTTGTTTCTGAAAACACAGTTCTAATAGAGACTAGTCACAGTGGTGTATAGTGAAAAAGAGCAGCCTCAACTCCATCATTACTTGTGGGATTTTGGTGACATTTCTGCATCTATATAGTAATGAAAATTGGACAAAGTCTATAAAATTTACTTTCTGAAAATAAACAGATCCAGAGGAAGTAGAACAACCTAATATAATAATTCGGGTAATTTGATCCCCTTTCTTCCCTTTTTGCCTCCCTCTCCTTGCTTCCTTCTTTCCTTCCTTCCTTCCATCCTTCCTTCCTTCCTCATCTCCTTCCCTCCTTCTTTTTCTTAATTGTTTATCTTACAAATCCTACCTTTAATAACCATAAAGATATTATGTTCACATTGAAAAAAAGTTATGTCAGAAACTTAAGATGGCAAATGTTAAAGATAATTAAAAGAAGTGATAAATGTCTGGGATTATTAAATGCCATTTTTAGTTAATCGAGTTGTTATATCATCAGCAAGACTACAATTGAGCCAAAGGATGTGGACAGAGTATCAGAGAAGCCTTGGAAAGAACACAAGCCATTAACTGAACAGTGGAGATTGAAAATCAGGATCAGATCATAGACTCTCCAATGCAGATTGTATTTCAGAGACCTTTGTTCTGCTGACAATTCAGCCCCTCTAGAACACTTTCCTCACCAAGTGGACCTTCTTGAAGATAATCACTTTTATGGTCATGCAATAAAATTTATGAGAGGAAAAGAGTAAATGAACCCCTGGTCATACAGAAGCAAGTAGGGCAGATGGGAGAGACAGTGGAGTGTGCTGTAAACTCAGGTACCTCACCCTGAATCTTATGAGCTTTGTGACATATGGCGATTTAAAAAAAAATCTTGTTGGTTCTCAACACCCTCATATGGAACTGAAAAGAATGAGTGCTTTCTCTTTTGTTTTTCTTCCCCCCCAAGCCTGCCTTTCCTGCTCTTATCTTCCCATCTTCTCATCATGGAAGAAACAGAAGTTTCCAAGTAAAAGACCCTCCTATAATCCAGTGGCTCCTCAAGGTTTTAGGTCTCAGTGGTGAGTGGTTTTTCCTAAGAATCCCTTGAAACCTGGTTTCCGATGGCCTGGGCCTGAGAACTGCTGAGCATTTTAAAGATTCTCTCCTCAACCAGTGATTTTTATCTTACTGGGGCCTTTACAGGACTTCTGGAACTAGGGCTTCTCTTACAATATTTATTGGCAATGACAGAGGCCCTTTTATTTTTCAAGTAGCTCAATCAGGATGGAAATATTTGGTCATGTCTTGAAGAACAGGTGCAAATCTGGACACAGTATTTCACTGCTTATGCTGCAGAGCCATTTGGGTTACACTGAACTTTTTTTTCTGAGCTATATTCTAGGATTGCTTTCTATATAAAATTTACTAGCGAAACTTTTCAATGGCTTTTCTTGGCTTAATCAAGATTAGTGTTCTTAATGATCCCAGTAAGGATTCCATTTAGAGTATAGCCTTAAAATGTGTCTCAGAGATGTCAGGCAAGTGGGCCTCCATTTGGATCCAGCAATTGAACCTATATACAGGTGTCCTTGATTGAAGGTCAAGGGAGCACAGGACACACACTGTGCGGTCCCAGCTGGCAGGAACCAGAGAGCTCTCAATCGGCGGTTGACTGGGAATGAAGTAGACCCACTGATCCTGAGTTCTCCAACACTTTATTTCCTCCCTCTCTCTGGAGGCCAAGCGCTTTATTTTTCCCTCTCACTAGAGGCTTTTACATCTCCTCTCACTAGAGGCTTTTACAGCTTCTCTCAGTAGAGTCCTTGTTTCTACTGCCAAGGCTTTTCTTCTTCTGCTTTAGAGTCCCTGTTTCTACTCTGGAGGCTTTTCTTCTTCTCCCCTTACTAGTTTCCCTGTTTCTGCCACCTGCATGGGAGTGTCTCCTCTCACTAGAGTCATCTACATCTCTGTCTCCATTCGCCCGGTATTTATTTGTTACAACAACCAATAGGGACACAGTGCAAACATATTCAACCAATTGTAACAGATGAGCAGCCAAATAGCTTAGTCATGCGGTCAGGCAGTCTGCTAATTACTAGGGAAGATACAAGCCAGCTGAGCCTCTTACAGAGTTGTTTACCACTAATTCTTTTCTCTGGCATCCGGCCAGGTGTCATGTTGGCCTCAGTCTCCAACAACACACCATCTTCAAATCAGCTCAAAACATGAGGAGTTAGCTATTTTTTTTTAATATAGAGAGGGAAAGTGAGACACAGAAAGAGAGAGAGGGAGAGAAATATCAATTTTATTTAATTTTTCATGTGGCTTTCATTGCTCCAACACTTTGTTGTGTATGTGGTGCTGGGGTTTGAGCCCACGTCCTCACACATAGTAGGCAAGTGCTGTAATCACTGAGCCACCACTCCAGCCCCTGTTTGTAGATTTCTAAAATACAGCTTCTTCTAAAGAAAATGGTATCTCGAGGTAGGGTGATGTTCCAAAACCATCAGTATGAAATTTAGTAAACAGGAAAATAAATTAAAGTGGTAGGAACTGAACCCAGGGCCTTGTGCTTGCTAAGCAAGCACTTTGCTACTGAGCTACATCCCCTGCCCTACACAGTTTTTATTATTTGTGAAAGAAAATTTTTGATGTATTGTCTTGGGAAAATGTTGTAGTTTATGCTAAAAATGTGTCAAAAGTGGATGTCCTTGATAAGGCTTATCAGAAGTCAATAAATATACTTCTATAAAATATTTTTACCACTTTACTGAACCAGCTGCTGGGACTCCTGACAATTTTCAAGATCCTGGTGATCAGCCTGGGTGTTCCCACCAGCAGATGCAGGGTAAATGCACATTGTGATTTTTTTCCTTGTGGAACACTAAAAATCATCCCAAGGGGTCGCTTAGCAGCCAGAGCCAGCTCAACCCATCCTGATTCCCTGGCATAAATTCATGATGTTAGAGTGGGCTCCACATAATCAATTGCCTTTCCAAGGAGCTGGGGAGGCAGGTCATGCTGTCTGGTCAGGCCACTGTCCCATCTTGCTTGAAAACATGAAGTATTCCTTTTGTTCTAGGGTCTTCATGAAGAAGAGATGAACTAATGAGGCACAGTTCCCTGAATGTGTGTCTGGTAGACAGCTTCACTGTTGTGGAAAATGTCATCTATAGAATGGTATACATGCCACAAAGAGGAATTAGGTGTTCCTGCCAGAGTCAGTATTTCAGAATTCATACCAGTAATCCAACCTTACAGCATTCAGCTGTTCCTGAAGAACCTAAATTGAATTACTATTTTAAACTTAAAGTAGACAGCCTAGTAAGCAGTTAAGAGAATCAAGACTATCGATGTGAAGATGCTAAGCTATTTAATCTTTCTGTGCTTCAGTTTCACCATCTGTAACATCTCCTTCCTCATATGGTGATTGTGAAACTTACATTAATTACCACATAGTCCTGGAACCACACCTGGCACATAGTTTGCATTATCTAAGGACTCGTTTTAATGTGTATACACCTCCAGCCCCCAGAAGTTTTAAATTCAGAATATCTATTTAAACTACCTTTGAGGATTGTTAAAATGGGAAATGGTGCAGGACTTTTTAAGAACTTCTGTTTCAAATGGTACATGAAATAGGTTCCAATATGACAAACAGGGTATATCCTTCAACATTGGTGCTTTATCTGAGAATTACATATTTATTCCAGAAAAGTAGTTCTTGCACTATATTGACTGTGTTTGCATGCAGCCCATCTGGAAATGAATTACCTAGGTGAAAGAAGTGGCTAGCTTGGAAGATAAAAGGTTTGCCTGGTGCCTCTACTAATTTTCAAAGACATCTAATTTTCATTGTATATTGACCAAAAGGTTTGGTTAAGAAACCACGGTGATTATGCAGACTGGGACCCTGGCAAAAAAACAAAAACCATAAACCTCTTGGATGATTATAAAAAGATTTTAGGAAGACTGAAATGTTCTAGTTTTATCTCAAATATGTCCCCCAAATCAGAGTTTTGCTGTAACTCTCCTTACCTAACATTATCTTTACCCTGATTACCCAGGCTTACATGTTGCTGAGAACCAGGTACCAGAGGACATCTTGAGAAGCCTCCTGTTAGTCCCATGAGCTTCATCAAGCAGATGGTCACCCCCCAAAAATGAACATACCGCATTTTTTCCTTATTATGAAAACAATCAAAGTTCATTGATATTCTGCTAGCTTATACCTAAATCTTATGATAAAAAAAAAATCAGACATATTCATGGAAAAAATATCCAGAATACTTTTTTTTTTTTTAAAGGAGAGAGGGACAGAGAGAGAGAAAGAGAAAATCAATTTTATATAGTTTTTCATCTGATTTTCATTGCTCAGACACTTAGTTGTATATGTGGTGCTGGGAGTTTGAACTCGGTTTCCTCACACATGCCAGGCAAGCACTGTAACTGCTGAGCCACTGCTCCAGCCCCCAGAATACATTCTTAATGGTCTTACCTGTGATCAGCTAACTCTGCCCATGAAAGCCACCAAGCCGAACCAGTAGGTAGCCATTTTGACTGTTACATTGAAGGACCAAAAACCTAAACTTGTTTTCAACTGATCTTTTCTGAAAAGTCATCTAAGCAATCACCAACTGTTTGTTCCTATTATTTGCCCATTTTGGTGAACATAACCCTGAGCTGTGCGAGTACAGGCTTCACATAAAGATTCTTTTCCCCAGGGGTCAGGAATGGACATCCTCCAGTTGTCAGGGATCATTCTGACTGCGGTGACTGTCTGGCCTGTGACCCTGACCCTTCCCAGGGAACTCACTTGCAATTAATGATAGACATGGAAACAAGGAGGAAGGGACATCTTGACCCAACTTGGGCCAATTTTGGCTGAGCATTAGAGCTCTGGAATCCAACCCTCTTCCTCCCCCACCCACCACGGTTAGACCGTCATCAGATCTCCATTTCTCCTTCCTAACCCTGCTGTGTTATCACCTCTTCCTCAGAGCTGGTCTCAACATGCTGCTTTCTGGAAAGTCCAAAAAGTTATACTTATTTTTCTATTTGTGTCTGTAATTTTCTTATTGACTTATAGTTTCCTCTGTATTGGGCTTATAAGCATTCATCCTATTTGTTTTAAAAATCTTTTTACTATTTTTTGCTATTTAATTTTGTTTCAATGTGCTTTTCTAACCTATCCAAGTTTTCAGTGCTTCTACTATCAAACCTATGACTTTTGTTGGTCATGTGATATATTTCTGTATATATACACATTATATAACGTTTAAATCAGAGTAAATGTACTATTTTTTTCAAATATCCATCATTTCTTTATGATGAAAACATTCAGAATCTTTTTTCTAACTTTTTGAAACATACAATATATTATTGTTATCTATGGCTACCCTACTGTGTAATAGTACACCAGAACTTATTTATTAAATAAAATTTACTTTTTAAAAAAGTTACATTTATCAATTAAAATGATTTTGTATGCTAGGATTCTACTCCTTGACTCAGCTGAGCAATTTGGGGCTTTTAACACACTCTTTTTGTTAATTTGTTAATTTGTTAGGTAAATCCACCCTCATACCTCTTTCAAAATATTTTTGCCCATTATTATATATTGTTCTCCCAAGCCAATCTTAGAATCATTTGGTCAAGTTCCTGCCTGTCATATTTCCTAAAAATTCTTTCCTGCTAAGAGTTTGAATGAAATTGTATAAAGCCTTAAAATGAATTTGCATAATAGTGGCCAAACTAAATTTACTAAAAAATATTCACTTAAAGTTATATCATTTTATTGTACTAAATTATATCTCACATGAAGCTATTTTAAAAAAAATAAACTTTGCATCCAGACATGTTCTGTTATTCCAGCCTTTCTTATGTTCTTAAGTAATGTTTCTTTGTTAGTTATCTCCACTTCCAGTAAGATCTACCTGTTAAACACCCCCTCACCCCTCTTTTTAAGGTGGCAAGCGAGTCCCTCTTTCTGTGGTTGGATTCTTGGGACTCTGAGGTCTGAGGGTAGGAGGGTCAATATGGCATTCATTTGATCACCTGCTAAGGGGTGGACCAGTAATAAAGCCACCCTTTTGATACAGGGGCCCCAAATGCCAGTGTTTTCTGGGCTGGGCAAGCACGCAAATGTGGAAGCCAGCTGGGGATGAGGCAGCAGAACAAGGGAGAGTCTTGGAGAAGAGGAAGTGGGTGCCTGCTATGAAGGCATGCTGATTTAGTTTTTTGTTTGGCTAACCAAATTCCTCTGTCATCTAAATTTAGCCCACTGGCTCTAATTTGTGCCCCTTTCCTAGGCCACCTGAAGTTTGTGTTGAGTCACCTGCTGAGAGAACTCAAGCATTCTCTGGCTATGGTCACTGCTGGATTATACTGAGCTGGTATTTCCTCTCAAGTTCCTGTAACCCAGAGGCAGCCTTTACAGGGAAGATGCAACAGGTATCCAGGTGTGTGTGTGTGTGTGTGTGTGGGCGCGCAAGAAGGCTTGGGATTCTGTGCTAGACTTTAGAGTCCTTTTATGTCCCTGGTTCAAGGCAGTTATGATTTGGGGTGGGATTAACTTGAATTGGACTCCATAGAAATGAAGGGTTATTGTGTTCTTGCCTGTTCCTCACAAATCTTACTGCAACAACCACTATTTGAGAAACTTCATATTCTAAATTTAAGGTGTAGAAGATGATCAAGTTTCAAAACTCATTACTTGGTTATGTATAATTATCAAAATATAGTTCTTCCTGTTAGCATTGAAGTAGCAAAATTTATGTAATGTTTAATAAGGGAATCTCATCATACATATGCCTATTTTGGTTTAAAATATTTTTAAAGATAAAATTATAAAAGATCATATTCATGCTAACTACTTATATTTTTGCAGCATGCTTCCCTTTCTTTTCTATGTGAATTGACATGAGAATTTATTTTTCTTGGCCTATCACTCAGTGAAGGATGGAAAATAAATTCATTTATATGTATTTGTGTTGGTGTGGCTCTGATTAAAAGGGGCTTCCATCTTAAAAGGACATATAATCTCATCAAATAAAACACTATTCTTTAGTGTAATATAATCTTCACCAATTTAAGAAACTCAGACTTGACTTACTATTTTCAAGATAAAGCATTTAGTTTGTAATATTTTTAACACTGCTGTAAATAACATTCTTTTTTTCTAAGTCATGAATACATTTAATTTTCTTTGAAAATATTTTATATTATACAAGTTGAAAAACAGTGATAGGTATTTCTCAACTTTATAAACACTTGTAAAAAATTCTATTTTTTTAAGAGAGAAAGGGACAGTGAGATAGAGAAAGAGAGAGAGAGAATCAATTTTATTTAATTTTTCTCATGGCTTTCATTGTTCTGACACTTTGTTGTGTACACGGTGTGGTGTTTGGACAAGCATCTTTGTGCTTGCCAGGTTGGTACCATAATTGCTGAGCCACCACCCCAGCCCCCCATTATGGTTTCTTAATACATTGTTACTGTCATTATTTTTATGGTAGGTTATTCCATTTTATCCAATTGAATTTTATTTTTGTCTTAGAAAAGTATAGAAATAGACAATATATTAAATCTTTTACAAGGTCATAATATCCTAAACTTCTATCATATTACATGCAGGGTTTCCTTAAATCAGTTTTAATAAATGACAAAATTAACCAAAATCTTATGTGAAATATTGAATCTTTAAATAATAATAAAATTAAATGAGACTTCAAATCTAAGAATTCATCTTCTATCAAAAATTCTGCTTTCCTGAAACTACTTTAATAGCTGTTTTCTCTTACTACATTTTTCTAACAGATTAATATTACTAATTATTGATCTTCTGAGTTAAATTTCATAATCATGAAAAATCTCACCTTTCCAAAAGGTGAGACTGAACAGCTGAGAAATTTTCAAAGGTTTTTGCCAAAGTTACAGGCAGGTTGCTTGCAAAAGAAAGAATTAGCCAAGAACCCATGCTGTTGGATTAAAAAGGAAAAGTTTCCATCATTGTGCCAATGAAATGATAGATTTTTTTACCTAGAGATAAAAAGGGCATCCGCATCATCACCAACCACTAACCTAACACCTCTACCCAATTGCCATTTGAACACCTAAAACATGAATTCTTCAAATTGAATGATGTCTTGAGGAGGCTTCCTACCTTGGATCCCTCCATTATCTACCAAGACACAAAGGAATTTCAGCCCTAATAATTAGTATTCTTTGCTGTTGGCATCTTGCTGGCTTTTTTTTTCCTTGTTCAATAAAGAGACTTTCTTCCAAAATACTAGCAAGCGGGTAATCAGCTACTAGCTGTCAGTAGCACAGCTGTTTATTTCTCTTCTTCAGATTTAGGCATCACTTCCTAAGTCAAAAATAAAGAATTAGTAATCACAAAGGACTTGGCATATTTTAGAATGCAACGAGACAGCTTCATAATTAATTTTTGAAAGAAAAATACCAATATTCTGACAGATCAGTTTGGATAAATGAAAGTTTCTAAGGTAGTAAAATTATTTTTGAAATTACTAAATAAGTATTCTGTATTTTCCATTTGTAGTAACTATCTGTCAAATTTGATAAGGTGAAATTTGCCCCCAAAGAAGTCAGTAGCGGAGTATAGCAAGATGTCTGCCATTACAGCTAATGGGAATTTTAATAAGGACCTGGAACTGATACCTAGGGTTGGGGACATATTTTCCCTCCTTGAGTAGCATTCTGAAGCAATGACACTGGATTTCTAAGACACTGTTGTCAATATCATTTTGAAAGGGAAAGGGTGGGAAAACTCAGGAAACAAATGCTAAATCATTCCCTTTCCATAACTGACATAATCCAACCAAATTCTGCATCAAGTACCAGGTGAAATAGTAACTCACTCCTGAAAGACAAAGACATTGTAGGTCAAAGCAAGGAATGACATAAATCTGTAAAACATGTATACACACACACACACACACACACAAAAGCATGGATGTGTTAATAACATATCCTTGATGGTTTTCATTAGCTGCTTGCTAATGAACTTTATTTCTGAAGTCTTGAAAAAGTCTCCAATGACAGCAGGAATAATTTCTAGTACTTTTAGAATACTTTGTATATGGGATGTACTATAGACTCTTTATATACTTTCTCTCATTTAATTCTCATATATTCTTTTCAGACATGGGAAAACAAAGCTTAGATTGCAAAACAATTAGTGAGTGGTAGAGATTAGATTGTAATCCAGCACTGTTTGCTTTCACACCAGAAAGATTTTAAAATAATATATTTCCTTCTAGCCAACATGGAGTGGCAGGCATAATATTTATATTCACCAAAAACATCTCTCCCTTCCTCAAAAACGTTTTTGAGGGTTGGAGGGGTGGCTCAGCAGTTACAGTGCTTGCCTGGCATGTACAAGGACTGAGTTGGAATCCCAGTACCACGTACACAATGAAGTCTCAGAGCAATGAAAAACTAAATAAAATTGATTCTCTCTTTCCCTCTCTCTCTCTCTCTTAAAAAAACTTTTTTGAAAAATGTTCAAATAATGTGAAGGCTATAAATTCAGATATCCAAAAAGAAAAATTAACCTTTTAAACACAAGAAACAGTAAACAACCACACCAAAGCAAATTTCTGAAAACAAATGATAAAAGAAAATATTATAAGAAGGCAGAGAAATGATGAAACATTATATATATATATATATATATATATATGTACGTATGTAGAAGAAAACAGATAAGAATGATAGCATTTTTGTTTAAATCAGAAACAATGCAAGTTAGAAGGCAGTAGAGCAGCATAGTTAAACTGCTAAGAGAAAGGGTTGTTTTAGAATTCTCTATCCAGAGATATTTTTTCCAAAAAAGAATTTTTTTATATGAAAAAAGCAACAAAATTCATATCCAGCAGACCCACACTCTAGGAAGAGTTAATGAAAACCCTTTGGGAGAAGATGAATGTTACTAAATTAAAATCTTGATCCACATAAAAGAATAAAGAACAGTGGGAATAGGAAACAAGCAGTTAAACGTACTTTTTCTAATTTTTGTTCTTTTTATTGATAATTGACTGTTTGAGGCAATAATAACAATATATTACAGGGTTTATGCCACATAGAAGTGAAAATACAACAGTAGCACAATTGCTAGGAGGCAGAAATAGGAGCAGATTGTTGTAAGATTCTTACGTTGCTCCTGAGGTCTTATAATACTTATGATTTGCCTAATAAGTTAAAGATGTATACATGTGAACCCAAAACCAACCACTAAAATAATCAAAACAAAGTTGCATAATAGGTTAACCAAGGCAGTAAAGAGAAATCATAAAAAAAAAAAAATCCATAGAAGTACAAAAAGAGAACAAAGCACATGAACCAAATAGTAAACAACAGTAAGATAGTAGTTTTAAACTCAGGAGTAAAAATAATTGCAAAGAGTGTGAGTGGTTTAAACACTATATTAAAAGTGAGAATGGGGATTATTATATAAAAATAAAGATTCAACCATGTATTGCCTATAGGAAGTCCACTTTAAGAACAAGGAAATGAGTAACTTAAAAATGAAGGATGGAAAAACTTTTATCTTACTAGCACCAATCAGGGGAAACTTGGAGTAGTTGCAATAATCTCAGTTGAAGTAGATTTCTGAACATATAATAATCCCTAGCGTATGCACCAAGAAACAGAAATTAATAACAGAAAGACGAACATTTTGAAACAAATGAAGAAAAAGCTGATACAACTTCAAGAAGAAATAAAAAACCCATAACTAGAGGTAAATGTTTCAACACATCTAAATAATTACAGAACAAGTAGATGAAAAATCTACAGGATATAGGATATTTGAATGATATTACCAATCGAGTTGCTCTTACTGACACAGAAAATTTCGTCCAACAAATAGAACACATGTTCTTTTCATGTGCACAAAGAGTATCTAGCAAAACAGACCATAATTTGGATCATAAAATAAGTTTCATTAAATTTAAAAGAAAAGCATGTTCTTTAAAAGTACAATTAAATTGGAAATAATACAAATATTCTAGAAAGTTCTCAAATAATTGGCTATTAAATAATATATTCTACCTATCCTATGATTCAAAGAAAATTCTGAGTAAAATTACTTAAAAAAACAAACAAACACAGCATGTAACTAAAGCAGTGTCTAGAGAATAGTTCATAGAAATAAACATCCATATTAGTAAAGAAGGAAAGTCTAAGCCTGTTCAACAAATGGTGCTGGACAAACTGGAAAGCCATATGCAGACAAATGAAATTGGATCCTTACCTCTTACCCTGCACAAAAGTCAAATCAAAATGGTTCAAGAATCTAGAAATTAAATCAGTAAGTTTATAATTGCTTGAAGAAAAGGTAGGATCAACACTACACAACATAGGGGTTAGCACCACCTTCCTTATGAAGACTCCTGTAGCACAAGCATTAAAGTCAAGAATAAATGAATTGGATGCCATTAAGCTAAAAAGCTTCTGCACAGCTAAACAATTAGTCAAGTGTGTCAAGAATGAACCTACAGAATGGGAGAAAATCTTTGCCTCCTACACCTCAGACAGAGGGCTAATATCCAGAATATACAAAGAACTCTAAAAACTGAACACCAAACTCACAAATAATCCAATCAATAAATGGACTATGGAGCTGATTAGAAACTTCTCAATGGAGTAAGTCCAAAAAACCCATAAATATATGAGAAAATGCTCTGCATCACTAGCAATCAGAGAAATGCAAATCAATTCACTGAGATTCCACCTCACTCCTGTCAGAGTGGCAAAAATGAAGAAAATGAAAAATAACAGATGTTGGAGGGACTGTGGGAAGAGAGGAACACTGACACACTGTTAGTGGGACTGCAAACTGGTACAGCCACTCTGGAAAGCATTGTGGAGACCCCTCAAAAAACTGGGGTTGGAACCACCTTATGACCCAGCTGTCCCACTTCTGGGTATTTTTCCAAAAGAGCTAGATTCAGCATATTACAGCTACAGCTTCATCAATGTTTTCAATAGCTCAATTTACTATAGCTAGACTATGGAACCAACCCAGATGCCCATCACTTGATTAGTGGATTAAAAAACTGTGGTGCATATATACAATGGAATTCTACTCCACTATTAGAATGATATCATGGCATTTGCAGCCAAATGGATGGAGATGGAAAAAATATGCTGAGTGAAATACCCAAGACTCAAAGACTCAAGGGCCAAATGTTTTCTCTCATATGTGAAAGCTAGAATACAATTGGAAACAGACTGATAGGTGGCTAAACTAATAATAACCTCAACATGGGTGAATTTTTACACCAATAAGGGGAACCTTGCCTAGGATGCTGGGGGATGATGGGAGGGTGGCAGAGAGGGGAGGAGAGGATAGGGAGGATATCAAGGCTGCTGGAGGGAGGGAGTAGGGAGGTTATCAAACCAGTGGGAAATCTTTGACTTCCATGAGAAGCCCAACTAATGTTGGGTTAAGTAGGGGGAAACATGGGATTGGTGAGGGGGAGACCCAAAGTGGGGAGACCATGGAAGGCATCAGCCTGACTTGCTCTGGCATTATGCATTTGTTCATGATTGTATGACAACGATTCACTCCTAAATGTAAGATTATCTTGAAAGAATTAAAAATAAATAAATAAATAAAAGAAGGAAAGTCTGAATCACACATTTCTGATTTTACCTTAAAAGACTTAGAAATAATTCAAACTAAAACTAGAGTAAACAAATACAAGGAAATAGTATGTAAGCCAAAATAAATTTTGAAAAAGAGAAAATTAGTGATACTAAAATATAGTTCTTTGATTGAATTAATAAAATTGCTACCTCTCTAGTCAGAGTGATCAGAAAAAAAAGACAGATAACACCAATTATCAATGTCATGAGTTGTGCAATTGACACAGACACAGAGACCTGTGTTATAAAGACAATAAAGGGATATTATGAGCAACTCAATTTTAAAGTCAATAAATTTGGCAGCTTTTGATGAAATTACAAATTTTATAAAACACATAAACTACTGAAATTCATTTTAGACTAGATAGATAACCAGAAGAGGCTTACATTTAGTAGAAAAAAATTTAAAGTGTTAAAATCTTCCCATGAGGAAGTTCCAGGATGAGGAGGCTTTACTAGGGATTTTACATTCTTTTAAGAAGAAATAATACCAAGTCTATACAAACACTTGCAGAAAAGAGGGTAGACATTCACTAATTCTATGGGAAAGGCATTCCTTATATAGCAAAACTAGAAAAAAATATTAGAAGAAAGATTATTATATACCAATAATTCATGAAAATAGATATGAAAATAATTAACAAAATTTTCTGAGTAGAATACATTAATACTCTTTAACAGGTTAATACAATTTAACGAAGCTAAGTTGATCATGGAAATTCGAATTTTGCTTAACATTTAAGGGAGGGTGAAGGGGGATATATGATGTGTACATTTATGGAAGTGTAACAACATATATGTAAAACTGTAATTAAAAATAAAATCTTGTTTAAAAAACCCAATTAATGTGATTTGTCATTCCATTTAAAATATCAGTCAACCAACCATGTGATCATCTTGATACATACTAGAAGAGTCTTTGACAAAATTAAATATGCATTCTTGATAACTATTCTCAACAAACTATGAATGAAAATAATATTTCTTGATATGATAAAGGAGTCTATGACAACCTATAGTTAGCATCGGCCTCAGTGGTACTGTCCTGAATGCTTTTCTGCAAAGATCAAGGCAAGAATATTCTCTTTCATTCATTCTATTCAACACTGTACTGGAGGTTATAGCCAATGCTATAAGACTTGACAGTATAAAAGTCATCAAAATTGAAATGGAAGGAAAATAAAATGCAGTTTTATTTGCATGTTCTAGCAGTGAGCAATAGGAAATTGAAGTTAAAACACCATTACGAGACTATTGAAAGTGAAATATTTAAAGAAAAGGATGTGTGACTGTCACACCGAAAACTACCAATTTTTTATATAAATTCTTGAAACCTAAAACATTGAGAAAATGAAGAATCAAGGACATGGTTGGGAGTGCTTGACATTCTTTTGATGCCATTTTCCTTAAATTGATCCACATGAATTCACTTAAATGTTAACCAAAATCACAGCAAGTATCTTGGTAGAATTTAACATTTTTTTTCCATTCATGTTGTTTATTTTATTTTTTTTTAATTTTTTTATTAGAAGTATATAGATGTCCAGTCCCAGCTGGCAGGAACCAGATGGCTCTCATTCGGTGGTTGACTGGGAATGAAGTAGACCCACTGGCCCTGAGTTCTCCAAGCGCTTCATTTTTCCCTTTACCTCAGCTAAAGGCCTCCAAGCGCTTCCTTCTCCGCCTTCTCTCTTTCAGAGGCAAGGCCTTAAAACATATATCCCCTCTCACTAGAGGCTTTACATTTAGAGTCAAGGCTATTCACATTTTCTTTCTTTAGAGTCCCCGCTTCTACTGCTGCACTAGAGTCCCTATTTCTACTGCCAAGGCTTTTCTTCCTCTCTTACTGCCTGCATGTTAGTTTTTCTTCTTCTGCCTCTGCTGCTACTGCTTCTCTGTCTCAGCTTCTTCTGCTGCTCTCCTCTGTCTCTGTCCCTGCTGCTTCTCCAACTAGTGGCTACTACTCTGTCTCGTTTCTGCCGCCTGCATGGGAAGGTCTCCTCTCACCAGTGTCATCTATCTCTCTCTCTCCGTATGCCCAGTATATATCTGTTACAACAACCAATAGAGGTACAGTACAAACACATTCAACCAATTGTAACAAATGAGGAGCCAAATAGCTTATTCATGCAGTCAGGCAGTTTGCTAATTACAAGCCAGCTGGGCCTCTTAGAGTTGTTTACCACCAATTATTTTACAAGCCAACTGGGCCCTTTATAGAGTTATTTACCACTAATTCTTTTCTCTGGCATCATGTTGGGCTTAGTCTCCAACATATAGAGATACAATTGAGGGGGAAACATTATCATACCATCAGTAACCAATGTATATATATATATTTTGTTATCCAGGGGTAATGCCAAAACATGGATGACCACCTTGGGCTTCACCTGTCATTTTTATATGTATATAGAAACACAAATAACTTAAAACAGGCAAAAATACCTATGAAAATGTGTAGCTAAGTCAGGGGACTTACAATATCTGTTTTCAAGATTTATTCCAGTAATCAAACAATGTGGTATTGACATAATGTGAGGAAACTGATCAATGGAATGTAAAAAAGAATTTAGAAACAAGCTCACACATATATTACCAAATGATTTTCAATTCTAACAGCTAATTCTGGAACACCTGGATGGTGATATGCAAAAAAATGAAACAACAAAACATTGTAACAAGTAAAACTACTGGAATTGACTCTAGACCTACCCACAAAAACTAAAAATAAAAAAATGGAAATAACCACAGAAGAAACTATTTCTGATCTTGAGTTAGACAATGACTATTTAAACTCATCAAAAGCATAATTCAAACAAGAAAAAAATGCTAAACTGAACTTTACCAAATTAAGAAATTCACTAATCTGAAAGGCACTAAAAGAGAATGCAAAAACTTTCTGTGGACTGGAAATATATGTATTTGTAAATCACAGATTTGTTAAGGAACTTATATTGAAAAATGAAAGAACGCTCAAAATGCAACATAATAAACCAAACATGATTTTATTAGGTTAAATTATTTGAATAGTTAATTCACCAGAGATAATAAGCATTCTCAGAAATAAGCATATGAAAATATGCTAAGCACCATTAATCATTAGGGAAATGCAAATTAAAATTAAAATAGGACACTGTTATGCACCCATAGAATGATTATAATTAAAAAAAATGACAATACAGTTGGTAAGGAATTAGAGAAACTTGAACTCTGCATATTTCTGATGGAACTGAAAATGAGAAAGTGTTTTGGCAGTGTTTTAGAAATTTAATCATTCACTTAAGTTCCAGGCATTCCATAAAAACAAATTAATTATATTTTCACACAGTCTTTTATACTAATATGCTTAGTAACTTTGTTTATAAGAGCTTAAGTTTGAAAACAATTCAGAGATCTATTACCAAGTAAATGGTAAATAATTGGAATAAATAGAATACTTCTCAGCAATAAAACGGAGCAACTATGGATTCGTGCAACAACACAGATGATTTTCAGAACTGTTATGCTATTTGGAAGAAGTTAGAGAAATACTGTTGTTTAAAAATCAAAATTAGAGGCCAGGGTGGTAGCTCAGCGGCTACAGCACATGCCTGGCATTGTGGGAGGACACTAGTTTGAACTCCAGTGCCACAGACACAATGAAGTACTGGAGCAACTAAAAGCCATAGGAGGGACTAAATAAAATTGATTCTGTTTCTCTCTCTCTCACTGTCCCTCTTTTTAAAAAAAAATGAAACTAATCTAATGTCAGAAAACAGACCAATGATTACCTCCAGGAAGTGGGGAGGTACAGATGGGAGGAATTAAAAAACTTTGGTGGGGGTGCAGCAGAAAATGGCAGACTACAGGGAAGTCACACCGTAGCACTCTTCTTGACCTAAAAGGAAGAAATGCTGGGAAAGCTACCTTCCTGCAAGGTGCATGTATTGGAAAATGTTTGCAAAACATAGTATAGATAAACAGGCAGGGAAATAGAACTGGGAATCTAAGGTAGATTTCCCCACAATCCTGTCAGGATCCTACACTCTGCTGTGAATGGGCAGAGTGCAAACAGGAGCTCTGCTCTGTGCTTAAACTGGGACAACTCTGTGGCATCTCTGTTCTGGAGGAGAGAACATCCCCCCCACCCTCCAGCACTAAACGGCCAGGGATGCAGCCATTCAGAGCTTACAGGCAAAGTGGGTGGAACTTTGTTTTGGACCCTCAATACCATCTCCCAGATCCCTCTTCTACCCTAGGGCAAGTTCAGCCTGAACAGGAGAGGAGAGCTTGTTGCCAGTGTAACTTGCTAGACAGTTAAACCAGACATAATTGGATTGGGGAGTGAAAGAGTTACCTGAAGGCAAATCCTTCCTCGACCCCTCCCAACTCCAACTTGCAAGCCACTGGCTTTGGGATAACATTTTAAGATAATTAGTAGGACTCCATTGGTGATCAGCAGGGCCATTTCAAATCCATACATCAGAGTTTGAATTTTTAAAAAAATTTATGTGTGTGTGTTTGTAGAATGTGTTGTTACTGTGGACCTGTTTCTTCTTTCTACATACTAATTTCTTACCTTTCCCTTGAACACTGGCTTTAATATAAATATTAGTACTTACCACACCATCTGAGGCCAGAGCTTTAAACCCCCCTAATAGTCCACTTCTCTCTCACCCACATCTTTCCTATTCTCCAGCAATAGCCAAATCCTATTCTTCTAATGCTCACCACCCCCAACATCATTCCCCTGTTCTCTCCCTCTGTGTGTCCTTTTAAAAATTTTTTTCTTTCTCTTTTTTATTTTGTTTGTTCTTTTATTTTTATTTTTTATTTTTGGTAATAAGAATATTCTTACAGTATATCTATAATCTGCTCTCTGCTCTGGCTTCATAACCACAAGACTGTCTACCTTCCTACCTCAATTCGTTACTCTCAGATATTTGTAAGCTTAACATCAATATACTCCATCTGGAGATAATTGCTAATCACATCTTTCCTTCCATAGGTGATAACTAATAGTGCATCAACTACAGAAGGACAGATTAACCAGTTCAACACTGCTTATTGTATGCTTTAATTGACTATATTATTTATTCACCCTTATTGTGGGCCTTAATGGAAATCTGATGTGAATGCCAAATTTGATAATGCTTTTAATCCAGTTATATAGTCTGATGGTTAGTTGTGTTGTAACCAAAGATAGTACTAATCCTACCATTCTGCTCATAGGTGGTAATTAACATGGTAACAGTTTCAGAAGGAAGAAAATAACTAGGTTAATGGTGTTTATTGTACCCATTGGCTGCTCCTTTTTTCTCTTTTGCCTTATCTTATGAGATATTAGAAAAACCAAAGTCCAATAATTAACCATAGACTGGGGAACCTACTGGTAATCTCAACTTCTCAAGTTGTACCCAGCCCAAGTTACTGAAGAGACAAAACCTTCACAACTCATCAACATCTCCAAAGTAAAATAACCAAAGATGGCTCACATGCCCCACTCCCCAGCCCCCAAAATGAACAAAATGGAAGCAAGTCTCCTCCTCAGACCCACAAATTCCCAGTCAAGGAGATCACAGATAGGATCCTGGATTAAAACCTAGAAAACAGTATCAACAATCTGATTATTAATACAATCAAAGAATTAAAAGAACACTTAAGGAAGAAAATAAGAGAGCAATTTTAGGAGTTGAGAGACCACTTTGATAAAGACATAAACATTCTGAAAAGAGAAGTAGCAGAGCTCTTAGAATTGAAAAACACAGTCAAACAAATAAAACCTGAATGGAAGATATTAATATCAGAGTAAGCACAGTAGAAAATAGAACTTCATTGGATAATAAAGATGGGATGGGTAATCTTGAATGCAAGGAGGACAGATAAACAAACAAACAAACAAACCTGTCCAGTCCTGGCCGGCAGGAATCGGATGGCTCTCATTCAGCATTTGACTGAGATTAAAATAGACCCACTGGTCTTAAGTTCTCCAAGCACTTTATTTATCCCTTTACCTCAGCTAAAGGCCTCCAAGCGCTTTCCGCCTTCCCTCTTTTTGAGGCAAGGCCCTTAAAACATTCTTTTTAGAGTCAAGGCTATTCACATTTAGAGTCCTTGTTTCTATTGACATACTAGAGTCCCTATTTCTGCAGCCGAGGCTCTTACTACCTGCATCTTTTACCGCTGCTGATCTCTCCACTGTCTCTGCTGCTGCTTCTGCTGCTGCTTCTTCTTCTTCTCTGGTTCTATACTTCTTCTTCAGCTTCTCTGACTATATGCTTCTCTGCTTTCCTCCTGACTGCTTTCTCTCTGCTTTCCTCCTGACTGCTTTTTCACCTGACTAGTCGCTACTCTCTTTATCCATTACAACAACCAATAGGGGTACAGTGTAAACATGTTTATCCAATTGTAACAAATGAGTGGCCAATTAGCTTAGTCATGCAGTCAAGCAATTTGCTAATTACAAGCCAGCTGGGCCCCTTAGAGTTGTTTACCACCAATTCTTTTACAAGCCAGCTGGGCCTCATGTTGGGGTCAATCCCCAACACAAACCAAAAAGAAAAACTTACTGAGCATGATCAGAACTTCCAAGAAGCATGTGAGGAGAACAAAAGAAATACCTGAGAGTAATTGGGATAGGGGAGAATATAGAGCAACAAATGAATGGCATATAGAATCCTCTCAATGAGATAGCCAAAGAAAATTTCCCCCATATCAGAATTGATCCAGAAATTCAAATTCAAGAGGCCTGTAGGACACCAAATAGACCTAACCAAATGAGAAACTCACCAGACACATCATATACAAAATGAATAACAGAGAAACCAAGGAAAGAATTTTAAAAGCTGTAGGAGAAAAACACCAAATCACATTCAGTGGCAAACTAGAAAGGATTACTGTGCATTTCTCAGCTCAGACAAAAAAGGCCATGAAAGCATGGAATGATAATTTTCATATATTGAAAGAAAATGAATTCCGGTCAAAGATAGTATACTCTGCAAACTCAGCTTTAAATTTGGTGGGAAAATAAAATACTTCCATGATAAGAATCAACTAGCAACATATATGAACGCACAATTAGCTCTTAAGAGAATACTAAAAAACAAACTTCAAAAGCTAACAACTCTCAAAACCCACAAACAGACGAAAGTGAATAAAAACATAACCTACTAAAAGATATCCAAGATGGCACAAAATATAGCAGAAGTCACAATGCCAGGGATCCAGAATCACACATCTTTTCTAACACTGAATGTGAATGGACTCAACACCCCAATCAAAACAATATGCTGCTCACAGGAGACACACCTTATAACCAAAAATAGACACAAATTGAAGGTAAAAGATTGACAAAACACCCACCAGGTGTATGGCCCAACAAAACAAGCCAGTTTTGTGGTACTTATATCTGACAAAGTTAATTTTGATCAAAAATTAGTCAGAAAGATAATGAAAGGAAACACTACACCAGGAATATGTATTGGGGAGAAGAGGGGAGGGGGCAGGTACAGGAGGGGAGAGAGAGAGGGAGAATAGGGAGGGATTGAGGGGGTAATTCTGATTTAAGAATGGATGCATATTATATTGTTACTTTATATGCATTTTTGATTGTACAAAAACTAAATTTCTTAATAAAAAGGAATATATAACAATAATGAACATTTATGCTCCCAATTACAATACTTCCAAATATGTGGAAAAGGTACTCAAGGACATTAAACCACTTATCACCTTCAATGCAGTAATACTGGGGAACTTTAATACACCACTGTCAAAATCAGACAGATCATCAAAGCAAAAAAACTCAATTAAAAATATCTTTAAGCTAAGCAACTCTATCAATCAACTGGATTTAACAGACATTTACAGAATAATCCATCCCAATCAGCTAAGTTTACCTTGTTCTCAGCAGCACATGGATCCTTCTCCAAAATAGATCATATCCTAGTCCACAATGCTAATCTTAGCAAATACAAAAAAAGTTTTAAAAAGTTGATATAATCCCATGTATCCTATTAGACCCCAGCAGTATGAGCTTAGCAAAGAACAGCAAGAAAAACAACAGAAAGTACATAAATACTTGGAGACTGCATTATGCCCTCTTAAATAAAGAATGGATCAAAGATGAAATAAGAACAGAAATCAAGAAATTCTTGGAAACAAATGAAAATGATGACACAACATATTGAAATTTCCAGGACAGTATGAAAGCATTCTTAAGCAGTAAATTTATAGCACTGAGTGCCTTCATCAAAAATTAGGAGAGAGCCCAAATAAATAAACTTATGCTTCAACTCAAAATCTACAAAAAATGGAACAATACAATATGAAATCCAACAGAAGGCAGGAAATAACCAAGAACAGAGCTGAAATCAATGAAATTAAGAACAACAACAAAAAAAAACCCAGAAAACCCCCTAAAAAAAATTAACAATAAAAAGGATTAACAAAACAAAGAGTTGGTTCTTTGAAAAAAATAAATAAAATTGACAGACCCCTATCCAACCTCATGAAAAGGAAAAAGTTAAGTGAACTAAATCAACAATATCAAAGATGAAAATGGAGACATCATTACTGACTCAACTGAAATCCAGAGGATTATCAGAACTTATGTTGAAAAATGGCTCATCCAAGTTTGATAATCTGGAAGATGTGAACAAATATCTAACCACATACAACATTCCCAAATTAACACATGTGGACATTGAAATCTAAACAAACCAATCTCAGTAGTGAAATTGAAGCAGCAATCTAAGGCCTTCCCCAAACAAAACAAAACACCCAGGACCTGAAGGATTTTCAGCAGAGTTCTACCAGACCTTTACAGAAGAATTAATACCTCTCCTTAGTAAGGTATTCCATGAAATAGAAAGGGACGGAACCCTCCCAAATACTTTTTATGAGGCAAATATAATACTGATAACAAAATGCAATAGACACATCAAGAAAAGAAAACTACAGACCATTTTCCCTGATGAACATAGACACAGAATTACTTAATAAAATTCTAGGAAACTGCATCCAAAAACACATAAAAAAGACAATATATCATGATCAAGTGGGCTTCATTCCAGGAACACAGAGCTGGTTTAATATACACAAATCAATAAAAGGGATTCACCACTTAAACAGAATTAAAGATAAAAACTGTATGGTCATCTCAATTGATACAGAAAAGGCCTTTGATGAAATTCAACACCCACTTTATGCTTAAAACTCTGGAGAAGATTGGGATCAATGGAACTTACTTTAATTTTGCAAAAGCCATTTATGACAAACCCATAGCCAAAACTACATTTAATGGAGAAAAACTGAAACCACCCACTAAATTAGGGTACAAGACAAGGCTGTCCATTCTCACCTCTCCTATTCAATACAGACCTTGAAACCCTAGCCAGAGCTATCAGACAGGAGAAGGAAATCAAAGGATTTCAAATAGGAAAAGAGGAAATCAAGCCTTCTCTATTTGCCAATGACATGATCCTATATGTAGTAGACCTAAAAAGATCTATCAGAAGAGTTCTGGAGCTTATAAATGAACTTAGCAAAGGGACTGATTACAAGGTCAACACTCATAAGTCAATACCTTTCCTATACTATAGCAGCAATTCTGCTGAAGAAGAAATCAGAAAAGTCATTCTATTCACAATAACCTCAAAAAGCATAAAATACTTGGGTATAAATTTAACAAAGGATATAAAAGACCTCTACAGTGAAAACTATCAAACATTAAAAAAGAAATTGAAGAAGTCCTGAGAAGTTGGAAAAACATTCCATGTTCTTGGTTAGGCAGAATTAAAATGGACATTCTACCGAAAGCCCTGTAGAGATTCAATGCAATCCGCATCAAGATACCTATGATATTCTTCATGGATATAGAAAAAGCAATTCTGAAATTCATTTGAAATAAGAAACTCAGAATAGCCAAAACATTACTAGGCAAGAGAGAGGAAGCAAGAGGTGTCACAATAATGGACCTGAAATTATACTTTAGGGGTATAGTAACAAACCCCATGGTATTGGTATGAAAACAGATATGAAGAACAATGGAACCAACTAGAAGATACTGAGACAAACCCACAGTCTTTAACCATCTGACATTTAACAAAGGGGGCAAAAATATAGCTTGGAGGAAAGACAGCCTGTTCTACAAATGGTGCTGGATGAACTGGACAGTCATATGCAGACAGCTGAAATTAGATCCTTATCTCTCATTCTGCACAAAGATCAAGTCAAAATAGATGAAAGAACTGGAAATTAAACTAGCAACTATACAATTGTTAAATGAAACAATAGGATCAACACTACATCACATCAGTGTAGGCACCTCCTGCCTGAACAAGACTACTACGGTGCAAGAATTAAAGCCAAAAATCAATTAGTGGGATGCCATTCAGCTGAAAAGTTTCTGCACAGCTAATAAATTAATCAAGAGTGTCATAAGAGAACCTACAGAATGGGAGAAAACTTTTGCCTGCTATGCTTCTGTCAGGGGACTAATATCCAGAATATACAAAGAACTTGAGAAACTAAAAAAACAGATAATAGAATCAATAAATGGGCTAGAGAGCTAAATAGAAATTTCTCAAAGCCAATAAATAAATGAGAAAATGCTTTACATCACTAGCAATCAGAGAAATGCAAATCAAAACTTCACTGAGATTCCACCTTACTTCAATCAGAGGGGCAAAAATGAAGTATACGAACAATAACAGATGCTGGAGGAGTTGTGGGGAGAAAGGAACACTAATACGCTGTTGGTGGGACTGAAAATTTGTACAGCCACTTGGAAAAACAGTATGAAGACACCTCAAATACTAGTGATGGAACCACCATATGAACCAGCTATCCATCTTCTGGGAAATTTCCCAGAAGAGCTAGAATTGGCATACTACAGAGACAAAGCTACGTCAATGTTTATAGCAGCTCAATTTACAATAGCTAAACTATGCAACCAACCCAGATGTCCCTCATTGGATGAATGGATTCAAAAACTGTGATAAATATATATACAATGGAGTTCTACTCTGCTATTAGAGAGAATTATATCATGGTATTTGCAGCCAAATGGATGGAAGTGGAAAAAAACATGTTGAGTGAAATATCCCCAAAACAGAGACTTAAGAGCCAAATGTTTTCTCTGGTATGTGGAAGCTAGAGTAAAACCTAAGATGGGATGAAAGTCAGCTAAGTTTAATTAATAAACTCACCAGAGTTGAAATTTCACATAAGCTGGGGGGACAATAACTATGAATGTGTGAGGAGAACGGAGGGAGAGAGTGAGAAGAGGGAGAGAGAAGGGGAGTTATTAATACAAGTGGGAACACTTGACTCTCATGAGAAGCCTAACAATACATAGGCAGACAGAGAAACAAAGAAGTTTCAAAAATTAACATACATGTATCTGCTCATTTCCAATTATAGCATGGCAGTATTACAGAGGAGACAGGAGACTGGGGAATGGATGAAGTGTGTGTAGGGGGGTGATCCTGGACTAGGATTGGCCTTAACTTTGTCAATATCCACGTACACATGAATATGTAACAACGATTCCCTCCAACATGTAAGATTATATTGAATAAATTAAAAAGAAACTCTTAGGGGTGATATGTTCATTGCCTTGACTGCGGCGTAGTTTTATTGGTGTATACAAGCATTGAAAGTTATCCCATTATTTTAATTATGTGAAGTTTGCTGTATGTTAATTATATAAAATAAAACAGCTGGACATTTAAAAAACAAACATGTTACTGTATTAAACTTATTTTAAAATCTTGAATTATAACCTTAGGTCTGTATGATTTGAGTTCCCTGATGTTTTTAACCGAAACTACTTGTACCTCATTCAACGCACTGGACAGAACAATGAGAACTAGCGATAATTTCCCACTGTCATTAAGGTCATATAAGAACAAGTTCAGTTTTTTTGGAAACTAATTTCTTTTAGTGTACTAAAGTTATTAGTACCCAATCCTTAAGTATTGCTATGATTTAGTTCATACTATTGTTAATAAACATAAAAGCTAAGATATCAATTAATACTTCAAGAAGGAGCCTTTTTACAGTTAGAATTGCTCACTTAAAATGGACATGATACAATTTGAGCTTTCACCATATATAATTCTTTTTGAAGAGTTTACAGGGTCAGAATGGCATAATTTATTTTCTTTTGGTCTTGATATCTAGGACTCATGGTAATGTAATTTCTACCTTTGACATGCTATGTGACTAAGATCAACTTTATCTGATGTCTCCAAGATGTGTATCAGGCTCTTGGACACAGCTTTTACCTCCTTCTTGTGCAAATAAACCACAAGATGTGGGAAAATTTCCATGCTGGGATTAAGAAAACTGCTTCTGGATTAAAGTGTGTTCACTTCTGCAAAGGTCACAATAATACAACGTCAAAAATAATTGTTGGTCTGACTGTGGTCGGCGATGTGGCCTCCTCATCGGCCTGGGGAACAGTGGGCTGTGGCCTTTGTGTGAGCTGGAAATGGTGCTGGGGCCCCACCGAGCAAGATTAACTGTGCTAAGGAGGCACCTTTGTAGGAGCTGCTAAGATGGGCATGAGGATCAAACTGCAAAGCACCAACCATCCCAACAACCTGCTGAAGGAATTCAGTAAGTGTCAGCTCTCAGAGACCATGTGCGATGATACCACGGTGGTGACCGTACTGGCCTGTGCAGCTGGCTACTTCCAGAACCTCTTCCTGAATACTGGACTCGATGCCAGGACCTATGCGGTACACTTCATCACCCCTGCCAATTTTGAGAAGATTCTGAACTTTGTCTATACATCAGAGTTATTTGCGGACCTGATCAATGTTGATGTCATCTACAAGGTGGCTGAGGATCTGCATTTGGAAGACCTCCTCCCAGGCCTGTCACTCCACCTTTCCTGACCTGGAGAGTACTGCTGTGACCAAGCATCTGACCAGCACCAGTGAGAGCCAGTTGGTACCCTGAGTTGTCCTTTAGAAGATCCTGCCCCTCCCCTTGGAGAGCTCCAGGGTACTGGGAAGGAGCACTTTGATCCTGATAGAAACTATGTGTTGTCCAGTGATGTAGCAGGAAGCTATAAAGAGGAAGAAAGAAATGTTGCCAATGATGCTAATCACAGCCTGCCTCTGCCACAGCCATCATTGCCACCAAAGACAGAAGGCCATGATGTCCCCTGCTCCTTTCACATCTCTTCCTAGTATGGTGATCCAGCTGATCCTAGACACTGTTAGCACAGGCATTCAGATCAGCACGAGGTTTTGCCAGCCATACAAACAAAGTTCAAAGCAATGGAGACTTCAGGAAAAACAGCTTCTTCACACCTGACAGTGCAACAGACGTTATCACTGGGACCGGCTCCTGTCGGACCAATAGTGATCACTCCAGAGAGCCAGGCTTTGGGCAGATGGATGCGCTCCAGCTAGAGGACCTGGGAGATGATGACTTGCAGTTTGAAGACACTGCTGAGGAGACCGGGACAGTCGAGGAGGTGATTGAGCTGAGTGATGTCAGTGAAGACGAACTTTTTGGAGAGAATGACAACCGAGAGAATAAGGCTAGGCCCTTCCAGGCATGTCAGAAAGTTCTAGAGCCCAACATTCAGCTGATCCGGCAACATGCTCGGGACCATGTGGACCTACTGATAGGTAACTGCAAGGTCTGTGAGACCCACTTCCAGGACCAAAACTCCTGGGTGACCCACATCCTGTCCCACATTGGTATTTTCCTCTTCTCTTGTGATGTGTGTGAAACAAGGTTCTTTACCCAGTGGCAGCTAAGCCTTCACCAACAGGATGGAATATTTGAGAACAACATCATTGCCCAACCCAGTGAGCCCTTGCCTGGGAAGCTGGGTCTCTTCACGGGCAGCCTGAAATGTGCTGCTTGCAGGAAAGCAGTGGTCAAAGACTTCCATGTGGTCCGAGGCCACATCTTTGACCATCTGAACTTGAAGGGCTAGGTCTGCAGTGTCTGTGACCAGTGCCACCTCAACCTTTGCAGCCTCATGTGGCACACACTCTCCCATCTGGGCATTTCGGTATTCTGCTCTGTGTCAGCAGCTTTGTGGACTGGCACCTCCTAGAGAAGCACATAGCTGTGCACCAAAGCCTGGAAGATGCCCTTTTCCGCTGCCACTTGTGCAGGTAGAGCTTCAGGTCAGAGGCAGCCCATGGCTACCACGTCAGCCAGCACAAGTGCAACAGTGGCCTTGACATGTGGCCTGGCTTGGGGTGACAGCACTCAGCCCTCCAAATGCGGACGCTGCCAGCAGAGGAGTTCCTGAATGAGGAGCTGGCTCTGCAGGGCCAGCCTGGGAACAGCAAGTACAGCTGCAAGGTCTGCGGCAAAAGGTTTGCCCACACAAGTGAGTTCAACCACCACCGGCGGATCCACACAGGCGAGAAGCCGTACCAGTGTAAGGTGTGCCACATGTTCTTCCCAAGCTGCTCGACCATCAAATGCTACCTCAAGAAACACTCGGGGGCCCTCTGGTACTGCTGCGTTGTCTGTGGCCACTATAGTTCCACCCTCAACCTCATGAGCAAGCATGTTGTGTGCACAAAGGTACCCTGCCACCTGACTTCACCATCGAGCTAACCTTCGTGGAATTAGCCATTCCAAAGGGCTGAAAAGACCCCAGATAGCTGACTGGTCCCCACAGAGCCAGGGGAGCTTCTAGGTGGCAGCCAGAGTGGTGATTTTTCTAATGGCTGTTGGTCCCTCCCCAGCTGAAGCTACAGTTTTGTCTTGCTAGGAATTCTATTCTGTGTTGTGTTAAAAGAAGAAGAAAGAAGAAAGAAATAGCACAGAAACTGTGACTGTTTTTGGAAGCAGTGACCCTATTGCATTTATCTCCGAATCTGTTCTTGCCCACACAGGGCTGTTTTTGATCTTTTGAAGCTGGTTTTGGGATCTAGTAAAGCATTCATGTCAGCTAGATACCCTTAACCTGCCAGTCTAGTTTTAGTTTACTGATAGATTTCATGCTGCTAAAAATCCAACCAACAGCCTCACTGGAGAGAGGAGGTGGAGAAGGTTTTCACTGTGGGTGTTACAACCAGACCTCCATCTGCAGGGTGGGTGCACCAGAACTCTGAGTGAGCTCAGAGGATGTACAGACGCAGAACCCAGGAATCTTATTAGTATGCAGATGCATGTTCTGTGTAGGCACTTCTTGGGTTTCTTATGACATAACTGCTTGGTAGTGGAATCACATTTTGAGTAGCAAGGTCTCTGTCTTTTATTGGATTTATTACAGAATGTGACAATTTTTTTTTTCTCACTCAGAAGAGCAGCTACAACATTCAAGGGCCTCATATTTTCTGGCTCAGTTAGGGTTAGGATTGGCTGTATGTGCCTATGAGGGGCTTAAATAAGATTATTAGGCAGTCAGTCCAGGTCGGTATGGTGGCTTAGTGGTGTCAAAGACCCCCTTTTCCTTCTATCAGAGTACAAGATGGCTGTTATAATGGCAGCTGCTTGGTTTTAATTGCTCCGGTTTAAGCCTTTAGTTCTAAAGGTGCTAGGAAAGGGTACGCCTTGTAGGTCTAATGGTAATTCTTGGAATCCACATACAAAAGTTCTACCTACCTTTTATAGTGCAAGTCATCTCAGGGCCACTTCTGGCCACAAGGGAGGCGGAGCAGCAAAGTGCTCTTCTAGACAGTGGGATTCTGTTTTCAGACAGGGAGACTGGACTTTAGGAGGCAACTAGAAGTTTCCGCTGCAATATCTCTGTATTGATTTTGATTGCAAGGGCCGCGGTTCTCAATGCATGTAAGCTAGGTCCAGAAATTAGCCTTGTAACCTCAGGAACTGGTGATTGAAACAGTAGGTTGTTTGTAAAGGAAGGAGTGAAATGGCCCTGGGTGAAAACTTACCCAAGGAAAGGGGAGTCTTGCCAGGCACAAACTGCTCCTCCTTCCACACACAGTCAGGCTGGCGGCTGCACGTTTGTGATCTCTGCCTCTTATTCTCCCATCCAGGCAGGCATAATATGGACATCATTCTTCATTATTCCCCTATTCCTTTTCCCACATAGGAATGATACTTTCAAAACATTTAATAAGTAGCAGTGAAAGAATACAGAATAACATCAACTAACATTTGAAAATCACTGTTTTCTTTCTTTTCCTTTTTCAGAAGTCACTGTTGATGCTTACTGAAGGACGTTCCCCCTATTTCCAATTCTGATTTTAATTCCTGCTTGAAAAGGTTGAAGAATACATGTGTCCAGTTTCTGAAAAATATAATCAAGTGTGTGTAGTTTTTGTCAGATGACACCATCTCTTCCAACTTAGTGAAAGAACAAGGCTGACAAGCATTGAGGATCATACTTAGCATTTAACAGTTAGGGAAGTGAACTCGTAAGATTTAAACAGTTCTCAGAGTGATTTAAATAGTTCTTTAAAAGGAGAAAAAAATCATTGTCATATGCAGGTTTATCGTGTGTTTTATATTAAACCATGTAACACTGAATAAGATTCATGGGGTCAGTGAAATACCATCTTGTAACTAGAAAGCACCATGCCTAATCCTGTTTAAACTGCTGCCGTCAACTGTGCATGGCTCATGTGGCTTATGCACATGAGCAATGTGTAAGAAGTGTGGTGCTCTACATGAAAGCATCTTATGGATCAATTATCCTCTTTTATAGAAGAAACTGGAATCTAGGGATTTGTAGTTTTATTAAATTCAGTTTCCTTCACTTGCTCATGAAAAAATATTTTTGTTAGTAATCCTCATGTATAAAACTATAAACTAAGTAAATATACTTTTAGATTTTAGGATTCTCTGGTTTGGGGCATATTCTATAATGGAAAAGTCTGGAAATTTACTTCCAAAACTTTACAAAATATAAACAGATGTCAGCATAATGTAAGGTAGTAGCATATATATCATTTAATTTTTATTAAATGGTTTTTTAAAAATCACTGTATCATTCAGGGTCCAGCCAGGAAATTGAGAGCACACAGTAATCTAAATGTTTTTAAAATAAAAGATTAGTAAATAGCAAGTGGGGAATCTACTGCTAAGTGGTAAAGAGATCCCTTAGGAATACAGGAGAGCAGAAAGCAGGGCCCTGACTGAGCTTCAGCAGGGCACCCAAGGGCAGGAGGTACAATCTGGATGCCCCGCTCCTGAATGCTGTTGGAGAGGATGGGGCTGCAGCTCGCTGGGTGGAAGAGAAGCTCCCTGAGGTGTGGTTGACAGGCAAGCGCTAAATCTCTTGCAAGGGTGCTAGTGGAATGTACTGGAAAATCAGCTGGAACACAGGCAGCTCCCTCCGGGGCTGGGGGCTGGGGTGGCTGCCAGACTTTCTGGGATGCTGGCTTTGGTGCTAGCTGAGCTTGTTGGGATGGGGCCTAGACAAATGCTGTTGAAACTTCATGGGCGACCCAGCACTACCAGTGTCCCACAGGATGGCAAGACATTGCAGGAGAGAGAAGCCAGGAAAGCACACTGGGTGGAGGAAGTGGAGGAGGACACGGCTCCTGTGGTCCTCCACCCTCCCTTTATGTCCCTCTACTGACAATGCTTAGAATCACACCAGTCAATTAAGGAAAAATGTTTAGAGGATCCAGCTTCAGTATCACAGGCAGGGCAAGGAAGGGTAGTGGGAATGAACCTGAGAATCACTGAATTCCTAGCTGGCATAGTCACTGTTCCTTTTCAAACTTAAGAAACTGGCAACAAATTTGAATTATTAAAATGGAAAAATACGAGATTAGTTCCAACCCTAATCTGGAGAATAGCCATGACACTGATATTTGAGAAATGAGTGTGTTTAAATAAATTCATGAAAACACTGCAGCTTAGAGATAGACGATTCAGGGGTTGAATTAAAACACTTTAATCAAATTACAATTTTCTAATCTGAAAGAGCTGAGGTATTTCTTTGATCATTCATTACATTCTAGAAATTAGAGGGACACTGAAACCCTGAATTCAATGACTTGTTCAAGGCTGAAGAGTTAGTAAAGCAATAAAAAAAATCATTTGATCTGTGAATGCCTTTTCATTGAATGGAACCAAGTACCAAGGGTGGTTGATGGTGTGGGGGTACTCAGAGATTACATTTTAATAGGAGGGAGCATTAAATGATAAACAGAGAAACAGAGTACTACATAGCAAGGAAAAAAGACAGAAAATGATGGGATAGGTGGGAAGGAATTAATCAACTGTGCTATTTCTATTGGTGCCATTAAAACAGGGACCTGAAAACTTCCAACCCAGAATATTCAGATAGAGAACAATTTTAAAAAATTAAGTTTAATATTTTACAGTAACAGTCTTACCTTTTTATTCATATTCTTGCTGTCCAGGAGAAGAACACACCGGTGTCCTTTTAGTCAACAAAGCTGAGTAGTGCTACAGTCTCTGTTCTCCCGTCTGTTTCAATGAAGGGAACTACTGTGTTTGCACAGTGAAACTAGGCAGATGTTGCTTTCAGGAAACTGGGTTACAATGGACACCAGCTACACTCTGCTTTTTCAGAATTCCAACTGACCACATATTTTGACAAGCTTCAACTGGTTACTAGATTTCTGGCAGTTCAGATATTATACATCTCCTAGGGGCAATGTTGAAAATCGTTCAACGTTAGTGCCCTACATGATGTGATATTTCAGCACTGAGATATTTCTTAATTATATGTGTTTCTACCGTATGTGTAAATAGGGAATAAAAGTTGCTGAAATGCCATTAACGATGGCTGTTGAAATTTTGTTCTTTAGAAACTGTAAACATAGAACAGAAGTTGAGCGTTTGATGGTTAGTATACAATCAAATTATTTTCTAACAAATGTAGCCCACTTGAAATTTATATAATTGATATCCCTGTCAAACTTTGAAAGCTGTCTTAAATAGACAGTGCAGCCATAAGACATACAATGAAGTCTTGGAAGCTCGAATGAAGTTTTCTCATGAGTATTTTGAAAATGTCATGAAATTTTAAATTGATTGTAATTGGAAGTTCTGAAATACAACTTGAAAATTTAGCACTAGTTTTTATTTCCTTAGAGCTGGACTGCACACTGTCATAGTTCTTTTGATTTATAACTCCATTAATCAGTGCAAATGAATTGTATCAAAATTTTTATTTGACAAAAATTTGATTCTTTCAAAAGAGACTTTATTGAAATTCTGCGGTAGTTAAAGAAAAACTCTTTTCCTATAAAATACTCTTTTGTTATTAAAATCACTTTGGTGAATTGCCATTTAACAACAAATAAAAGAATACATCTATTAAATTTAGTTGAAACTGCAGTATTAATGGAACTATTTTAAATGTATTTATTGCTTTGTTTATATCCCTGGTTTAAAGAGAGATTTTATCAGCATTTCAGCACACAACATGGAAGAAGATTAAACTTTGAAAGCAAATCCAGACCTTATCTAATGGGAATAATAACTTTAAATTTTCTAAAGTTCTTTTATATCTTTAAATTCACATGAACATAAAAATTGGGCAAGGGCTGCTTATTGTTTACCTTACAATGATAAAAAAAACCCCAAAAATGAAAAATATGTCTTGCTCTAATTAAAAAAAACATGGTCAGTGTACAAAATAGACTACCTGAAAACTGGCAATTATGATTCTCTGTTATATTTCATATTAATACGTTTTTAGTTTTCTGAGCATATCAGGTGATAATTAAATGTTCTTGGAAGACTCTGAAAACACCCAATTACCATCCTCCCAAGAACTTTCCTCTCATTGCATGATGAGAGACAACCACGAGGCCATGGATTTATGTTGCTCACGTAAAGGGAAAAGAAATATTTTGTAAAGAGCAATGAATGAGAAGGGAAAAAAGTTTTAAGCAAGTTCCTTATCTCTTTTTAGTCCTCAGATACCTTATGTTGAATAGCCAGATCATTTTATTATTGCAAATGCCATGGTTGTAATCTTTTATTGCTTGCAGTATAGGCCTACAGCATTAAGTTAGTATAAAATTACATATAGTTTAATATATCTGTACAACACCTTTAAACAAGCTTCTCTAGGCAAGAAGGTTATCCGTCTTATAAATCTATTATTCCATTGTACATCTTGATAGCCTAGCATTGCTCCTAGCCATGTTTAAGCATTAAATAGTGCATTATTATTTCACATAAATCAACCAGAGATGTGTGAATTCATAAATTTTGCATTTGCACAGACAGTATTTTAAACGTTTTACTGCTTCATGGGAACTCAGAGCACAAGCCTGTACACAAATCAGGACCTGAGAAATTTCAATAAAATTTAATATCACAATTACATCTTCTCAAAGTCAATGCATGCATATTTTAGAAGTATTTTAACTGAGTCCAAAAATAAAAGTAAAATTTGAGGACTAGCTTTTTTTTTTTTTGGTTGGAGTTGGAGTTTAGTCAGCGACTGCGATAATAAGCTAATAAGCACTTTGTTGTTCTTTTATTCTTTGTAGCAAAATGGTACAAAGGCCTCATCCAAATGAGATGAAGGAAAAATACATCAAGATCAGGAATCTTGGCAGTTGTCTGTAAGTTACTAAAAGCAATACAGATAGAAAGTAGGATAGGACTGATAAGCTTGTTACAATTAATATGTAGCTTTAAAGTTGAAATTGAAATAAGTTGATAAAAATTCATAATTTTTGCCTCTGAAGTTACACATGGGTAATAATCAAGACTTTTTTAGGGGTCTTTATATGATTCTGTGTGATTCAAAAGGGAGCTATAGTTTTTTCTTTTCTCTAGGCACTTTGGAAGAGGGATGAAGTTTACTATTTCTTTAAAGTTGTCATTATTTTCCCCACAAGACGTTCCTTTGAAGGTTTCACTTAGTAAGAAATGTCTATAAATGTAATGCACAGGAGCTGCGTGTTTGGGGAAGATGTCTGCTTTACTATGTGTGTGGTGAAAATTACATTCCTGCTGAAATAATTTCTAATGCATATGATTAACTGCACAAATGCCACACTAATTTGAAAATGGAACATTTGTCACCCAGAATCAGGTGATGCAGAAAGACAGATTGCTGTGAACGTCGAATTTGTTTCTAGTCATAGTCAAATTGTGGGCAAAGCTTAAAGGCTAGAAGAGAAAAAAAAGAACATTTCCATGAATTTTTTGGACTGTTCTCAACTGAGAATGACCCTTTTTGTTGTTACCAGTAGGTAACAAGAAAGGTAAAAATACCATATGGCAGACTTCTCTTTCTGTAGTTTTCTTTTTTTTTTTTTATGCTGAGAACTCATTTATGGGGAAATCAGTTCTGTTTTCCATTCTGCACCCTGCCCTGTCTTTCTTAATGGACCCGGGAGTTCAAACCTAAGGTTAACAGTACCAGAGCATTGCTTTAGATAGAGATCAATCTCTTTAGGGTGATAAGCAAAAGAGACTCAGTGAGTCCTTAGAGCCCCACAGCCAGGCAGAGTAATGACATTACCACACCCAGGCAGGCTTTGGATGTTAAAACAGATCTAGTTACCATCCATAAAAAGCGAATGGAAGTTTCTCTCTTGCTCTGATGAATGTTGAAAATGGAGTGACTTATGTAAAAACACCACTGCCCTTATTATGATGCTGGACTCTTTAACATGCACTGGTTTGGGGTCTATTTAGTTTTTGATGGTGTGGCTATACTCAGTTTTCTTTAGTGTATGTGAAAGTTTCATCTTATTGTCTGGGTCTCAACTTGAAAGGATATAAGGGGAAAAAAATGATTCATTATAGAAATTACATTTTCTGAGCTAAGCCAGAAGGCACTGTCTTCACTTCAGCTCTTGTATAAGCAAGACTTAGTGTTATGAATGTATTTTATGTGTATATAATGTTTACTTAGCAATATATATATTTATACCACACAAGTGGCCCATACTACCATTACATAAATCCCTCTATTTTTCAAACATTATATGGAAACAATTGATGGCAGAGGAAAGAGCATGTATTGTATAAACAAACATGTTTAAAAATTTGAAGAGTGTGTCAACACCATTACAATAAATAGATGTGTCTTTTTTCATAACATGAACTTTACTGGTTAGAGTAGAAATTAAACAGAAGGTGGACTACATGTTAATTTGTAAGAGAATAAATTTGATTCATCTTTTCTTTTTAAAAAATCTAGTTGCAAAGACCAATGTTTCAAATTGAAATAAAATAGTTTCATCAATTTACTGTACTCGTAGATTCAATTTCCTTCGGATAAACTGCAATCAAATATTCTTAATAATATCAGCATATCATAGATAGCACTATTTGTATTTTATTTATCTATCTTTTGTTTGCATGTTGGTTATGTTTCCTCAAATAAAATAATTAGATTTAAGGACAAATCAAAATGGCAGGTCAAAACCTGCCATTTTGGGGATTTAGCTCAGTGGCAGAGTGCTAGAGTGCTTGCTTTCAACAAGCAAGGGCCCGAGTTCAGTCCTCAGCCCAGAAAAAAACAAAAAAAAAACAAACAAAAAACCCAAAAAACCCCCCCAAAAAATACAAAAAAAAAAAAAAACAACTAAGCCAAGCATTTATTGGATCTCAGTATGCAGAAGTTTTGCCCCTGTTCTGTTCATCACGTTTGTTAAAGATATGTTTATAAGATGTTGTATGGGAAGTACCGTGCCTGCCACCATGCATTCTCTCAAATGAGCTGCTGACTTTTATACCTTATGTTTTTATTAGGATCAGTATACCTAGTAATAGTAATATGTCATTGCCTTTTATTAAAAATAATACTACATTTTATAAATAAAACCAACATAAACAAGAATATATGCAATATGATTTCCTGTTTTCTCATTGCAGTGAGTTGTTACCGAGGTGCTTGTATCTGCTGGGAGCAAGGTATGGTGTAGAAGAGGGAACTCAAGCTTTGGTGTCCTTTAGTGAGAGGACTAACTATCCCATATAACCCCGCCCCCAGGCTAGACGGTTTACTGTCCGTGAGACCTCCGTATTATAAAGTGGTGACTGGCAAGTACATATTCTGCCAGAGCACGTGCCCATGTCAAATCACCCCTTGTGCACAACTGCAATTGCGACACCATGGGATCACAGTAGAAGTGATGACTGTTACTTGTACGCAAAACCATGGAAGAGGAAGGAGTGCTTTCCCTTTTTACCTCACCTGTGGAGGATTTTGAGACCTCAGGGAGGGCAGAATCACAGGACAAAGGAAGCCATGCACATATGTGTTAAGGAGGATTCCTGGCTCCATTGGTGAATGTAGCTTTGAGCCAATAACAGCTGTAATTTCTAGCAGTGTCTCAGAATATAATGCAAATATACATCTAAACAGTTCCAAGTACTGAAAAATTAGTTTTGGTACAACAGCCAGGATTACTATGCAAACTATGTAAAACATTTGGTAATTCACTTGATTTGGGGAAATTTTTAAAAAAATTTCCATCTCTTAAAGGCACTAAGAATCTGCAATATGACAAAATGCAATAGGAGAATTTCTGGTGATATCAAATGAGATAGCATATGACTAAGTACTTCATAATGCAAAAAGGACATAGAAATTTGTTGTAATTGTTACTCTCTCACATGCCCTCTTTGGGACAGAGCAGTCACTTGAGAATTGTTTTAGAAGTATATTTGCACTATATTCTGAGACACTGTTAGAAATTGCTTACAGCTCTTATGGCTCAGAGCTACACTCACCAGTAGGAAAGAATCTCATGAATGCCATACTTTGAAATCATCTCTTCCAAATCATTCATCATATCACTCCAGTCTGCTGTGAGAGGAACCAATGTATTATGATCTTTTCTATTTCATTGCTTTTATGGGCAACTATTTTGTGTCCGACATTGTACTATGTTATGTCATTTCACTGTCACCACAAAAGCTAGAGCTAGATGCATTCTTTCCTTTTTTACATATGAATAACTTAAGGACATAAAAGATAAAGTGTATTGTCAGACTCTTGTAGCTAGGAAATGGTACAACTGGGATCCAATCCTGATTCACTTTGGTTTCAATTACATAGATCATTGCTGTGATGTTCCTACTATCAGGTAGTTAGTCCCTTGAATCCAAAAGGGACAGAAACATCAAAGATCCTGTCCTAGTTAAGGTTCTTCAGAAAACAGAGTTCAAGACAAAGACTGTATTACTGGCATTTGACCTGACAGATGCAAACCCTGGACAAAGAGATGAGGTAAGAATAGGGGATGGAGAGAAACATCAAGTGAGGAGTGGTGGAAAGTGATATAACATTTTTGTCACCACACTGGCTCTTGTTTCAGAACAAGCCACAAAGAGACTTGAAGGTTACTTGGCAGTTTCATCTGCCTAGCACAAGGTATATCTCCAGGAAGGTTGCCAAAAACTTCTCACTGCTGAGTAGTTTGGGGGGTGAAGAAAGAGGAAATCTAGTTGTGTGCCTTTGTTTCCTCCGATTGAGTTCTGCCCGTAGGAAGGAGTTTCCATTGTCTGTTTGGATTGCTTCATCCAGCCTGTTGGGTGATTCTGCAGAGCTCACAACCTGTGTGTGGTGTTTTATCCAAGCCTGGAAATGACTTGCGTCTATTGCTACACAATAAGAGTCCCAACGTAGGACCTAGCATACTCAAAGCCACAATCTGGAAAGTGAGGCATGGCTTGAATTGTAGGTTCTGTATGCAAGACACTGCTGAGTTTCTAGAAGGTGAACAACATTGGGGAAACAGAAGGAAACATGTAAGATAGTGCCTGATACAGAACCTTTAAACGATTCATTCAGTTTAGATTTATTGAATGCCAGTGATGTGCAAGGCACTGTTATAGATGTTGGGGAAATAGCAATGAGAGGAAAAAGTTTTAAATTTTCTGCTGTCATTAAGTGTGACTTGACTAAATTGAGAAACACAGGGAAAACTGGTGAATCACACTTCTGGGTGTGTGTGTGAGGGTGTGTCCAGAAAAGACGGACATATGGATGAGCTGATTGCGGAAGACCTGCCCTGGATGTGGGCTGCACTATGCCATAGGATGGGGTCGTGGAAGGAACAAAAGGCAGAAGAAAGAGGAAGCTTTCTGGAGTGCAAACTTGATTCTCCTTGAGTGTGTGTGTTTTTATTAAGGCTGTCATCACCTGTGGACATCAGATCCAGAGTCTTCAGCCTTTCAATAGGAAGACACATCAGTGACTCCAGGGGACTTCCTGGCCATCAGCTTTGGACTGGGGCTGCATCTTTGGTCTTTCTTGTTTTGAGGCTCCAGCTTCTTGGACTGAGCAGCTACTGATTCCTGTCCTTCGTGCCTGCAGAGGGCCTTGTGGGACCATTGAACCTCTAATCAGGTAAGGCAATCTAATGAATTCCCTCTTATAATTGTATTTAGTCTACTGGTTCTTTTCCTCTGGACTACACTGACTAAACATGCAGCATACAATTTTGTGTGAGAGAAAGAAAAGACGTAAGATAAATAAATATAATACACGGCAAGTTGGTGGAAGAACATGCTTGAAATGTAAATACGAGCTTCATTAAAAGCAAGAATTGTCAAGGAAGTCCTTACTAGAAGATGCCATTTAAGTAAAGACCTAACAGAATTGAGGAGCAACCATGACAATATGTGGCCATGAGCCACATGACTTGGGAGTGGGAGGGCACATTGGTCCACTCCTGAATTCATTTGTTTCATCACAACAATGATTCATTTATTCATCACAACACTGAAAGACAGGCAACATTATTTCCATTTTGTGGATGAGGAAACTGAATCTCATAATGACCAAGTAAATTGTTCAAAATCATAGCTGGAAAAAGATAACCCAGGGATGGATTATCAGAAATTTCATTGTCAGGAGTGAACATCACTGATTAAATGAAATCCACTCAGTTTCAATCAGTTTTCATAATCAATATGCTCAAATATTATCAAGCACCAAGAATACTGGCAGACCAAAATTCTTATGAAAAACTGAACTTGTTTAATCCTGCAATAACCTCTGATGTATGTGCTATTATTAGTTTCATTTTACAGGTGAGGAAACAGAGATATCAGAGAAATTTACCAAAGGAATACAAATTGAAAACTGAACACGTGCATTCTGTTTTTAGAGACTGTGCTAAGAATTAGGAGTTCACATTGCTTTGACAAACACTGCCTTTATTGTTGATAGGCATCATATTTTCTTCCTAAAAGAGTTCTTTGGAGTCTTTCTTCTTATTCAGTTTTTTCAGTCAATCATTTATTTATTTAAATTATATTTTTGTTTTTAATTGCCACAGAGTTCATATTTATAGGGTAGAATGTGACATTTTCATACATGTATAAAACATATAATCAGATCAGGGTACTTGGTATAAGCAACCTTAAAATAGTAATCATTTCTCTGTGTTAGGAACACTAAAAATTTCTATTAGCTATTTTGAAATGTATGTTTGAATGTCAGCCATAGTTATTGTACTGTGCCATATAGCATAAGATACTATTCTTCCAATCCAACTTCATTCTGTTCAATTTTGAAAGATAACCTATTATTTGTCTCATTCAGATAAAACTTTTTGTGACTTTTTATTTTAGTTTGCAGTCAATTAAATAATGAATATTTAACAACTTCTCAGACCTCCTAAATTTTTATTGTATTTCTAAGGCTGTGCCAAAATATCTTACTCTCCATATATAATTTTTACTATTTTTAATATGTTTATTTCCTTCCTTCTTAATGAATTAAAACAGCTATAAATGTTTTAGCAACCATCAAAGATTAGGAAGTTCCCTGTTTTTCTTCATGTGAATTTGTATCTTTATTGTTTATGATTTTAGAGGGGCAGTTTAGCTAGGTATAAAATTTTATGTTTATGTCTATTCAGATGTTTTCTGGCAAATATTTTTACTGATGAGACTATTATTCATCCGTCATCCTTTTCTCCTAGACATTTTGTTTTCTCTGCTATGTTGCTAAATTTCCCCCTTGCTTCTGAAATTATATATTTAAGTGTAATATATTTTGAAGAAAAAAATATATTTATATATACGTATATATGTATATATGTATATGTATATATATACATATACATATATACATATATATATATAACTTCTGTTCCCTTTCCATATAAAAGTTTGTATTTAATTTTGGTTGTAAAAATTCAGTCCTACTTGATTTGCTATTCTCTCCCTTGTATTCTTGCCCTCTGAAATTCTTACTGAATGTGTGTTGGATACTATAATTTTCTACATCTCTTACTCTTTTATATTGTCCATACTTTGTCTGTTTGATATAATTTTTAGCTTATGAATTTTGTCTTCTTTCTATGTAATCTGTTATTTAATCCATATATTAAGTTCCATAAAAATAAATTAAGGTAAAACTTACATGCAAGAAAGTGCAAACATTTTAAATGTGTAGTTTAAGTTTTGAGAAATGTCCTCAGTTGTATAACACACACCCAGTCAACAAAGAGAATATTTTCATCATGGCAATAAGTTCTACATAGTCCTTTATAGTGAATTCTCCCTACTGCCTATCCCAGGAAATAACTGATCTTATTTATATCACAATAAATTGCTTTTGCCGTTTGTAGATATTTATGTAAGTAAAAGCATATAGGAGTTATTTTCTTTTCTATCACTTAGAACTCAGCATAGTATTTTGAGGTTGACCCATGTGTTTATAACAAGTTCATTTTGTTTTATTGCTGTATGGCATTGCACCTTGTGAATATACTCCATAACCCTAATAGCATTAAATGTATAAATTAAACTATACATGCCTATCATATTTTCATATTTTTAGCATTATAGCATAAAACAGCAAAACTTTGAAACAACTTTTATTTAATATAATAAGCCAAACTCTAGAATGATTCTACTGTAATACTGGAAATATTAAAAAAAGGAAGGCTTAAATGATTCCATGAGAAAAGGTAGATGGATGGAGATGCTTAGATAAAACATGGAAGTCACTCTTGTAAGAAAATGTCAAGATGAAGTACCAAAATTCTCAACAGAGAACTGGGAATTGATAGATAACTGCACTGTCTATAGGAAAGGACATTGAAAACTTATGGGACTTGAAGTAGTATCCTTGTAGAATTACTGTTAGGGGAAATCAGACATATAGAGAAAAGGATATGGTCCTTGGAGATGTGAAAATCAAGATAAAGAAAGAAATAAGAGAAAGAATTAAGAATCTTGCAGAGAAGGAATTGAAAAAAATGGTAATACCTTCTCCTCCTATCAAATCCACTAATTTACTTTTATTTTATTAACCTAACAGAAGAGGGCACTCTTGAACTAGCAACCCCATCCATGATTAAGGTAGAAATAGGGAAAGATAAATAAAAAAGAGAGAACAAGTTCATACAAATCTACTTTAAGAAGAAAACAAAAAAATCCAAATTCATAATCTCATCTGTTGAATACTGTCCTTCCCAAAACAACCATGAAGCAGGAAAGAAGTACAACAACACCACAAAGATATTCTCTAGAAAGCATTTGGGGGTATTAAAATTATACAGCTTGAATTAGAAGTTTAAAAACTAAAAAAACATAAATATACCAAAAAGAGGATGAAATTTTTAAGAGGTTGAATTATTTCCAGAATTGGAAGAAAATGAAAAATCTGACAGACATGAGGACTACATTACAAGGTATACAGGGCAGAATGGGTTCAAATATATGTAGTTAAAAGTATTGTTCTGCCAGATACAGTGGTGCACTCCTGTAATCCCAGCAACTTGGGAGTCAGAGGCAGGGGGATTGCACGTTCAAGTCCAGTCTCAACAATTAGGCAAGACTCCATCTCAGGGTCTCAAAATAAAACATAAAAGGACTGAGGTTATAGCTCTCAGTAGAAAAGTGCCCCCGGGTTCAATCCCCAGTACAGGAAAAGAAGAAGAAAGAGAAGGAGAAGGAGAAGGGAAGAAGAAGAGGAAGAAAAAGAAGAAGAAGAAGAGGAAGAGGAAGAGGAGGAGGAGGAGGAAGAAGAGGAAGAGGAGGAAGAGGAGGAAGAAGAAGAAGAAGAAGAAGAAGAGGAGGAGGAGGAGGAGGAGGAGGAGGAAGAGGAAGAGGAGGAAGAGGAAGAGGAGGAAGAGAAGGAAGAAGTATTGTTTGCATCCTAACAATGAAAAAAACTCAGATAATCTGTAAAACTTTTTCAGGGCTATGGACTATTCTGTTAAGAGGACCAAGAATGGAAATGGTAATGGGAGAGACCAAATAAACAACACTCTACTCCATGGTTGAGGAGAGTGGGAGGTGGAAAAATCATTCCCTCCCTAGGATCATTTACCTATCTATATATCCATACCCATACTGCTGCTTCTGAAGGAAGGGACATTCCTACCTAAGATTAACCACAGAGACAAGTCAGAATTTTATTGCAAGGGAGAGTAAAAAGAAGCCACATCTCTGAAACACTGGCACCAAGAGCGTTGTCTCCACTTCACAAGAAGAGTGTAGAGTAACAAACAGCAGTGATCCACCAGTGCAGGAAGTGCAAAGGGTTGATATCACACAAGTGCAGAGGGGTGACTAAAAGCCTAGGTTGTACAGAAATCTAAGAAAACCTGTTGTACCCCAATGTCTATCCTAAACTCAAGGCAATAGCAGTCCATCGCTAGAAGAATCTAAAAACTATGGTGCAAAAAAGACAATCATACCAGCATCAAACCTCCAATACGCTCAGCTTTTTTTAATTGAAATTATATAGAGATACAAATGAGAGGGAAACATTATCAAACAATCAATAACCAAAGTATATATACACAGTTATCCAGGGGTAATGCCAAAACATGGATGACCACCTTGGGTTTCACCTGTTGCAATTTCCCCCAGAAGAACTCTTGTGTTAAATGGGTATCTCGTGGAGGAATGACATCGGCTTCTGGGATGGTTGCCCCATATTCCCACTCTCTGGACTCCTATGAGTTCTTCATACACCCTCCCCCCTCCCTATGCCTCCAAGTATCCTAGGGAGTCATCTCCCTGTTGCATTGAGAATCGTACAATTTGAAGTTATTATTAGCTTAGCCATTGTCTAACATACTGCTTCCCCATGTATTCTAGTTTCCACATATGAGAGGTACCATTTGGCCCTTGAGTCTGTGAGATTGGGATACTTCACTTAGCCTAGTTCTTTCCATCTCCATCCGTTTGGCTGCAAAAGCCAAAATATAATCTTCTCTAATGGCAGAGTAGTATTCCATTGTATATATGTACCATAGTTTTTGTATCCATTTGTCGAGTGAGGGGCATCTGGGTTGGTTCCATGATCTGGCTATAGTAAATTAAGCTGCTATAAACATTGAGGAAGCAACATCACTATAATAAGCTGATTCTAACTCTTTTGGGAAAATCCCCAGGAGTGGGATAGCTGGGTCATAAGATGGTTCCATCCTTAATTTTTTGAGGATTCTCCACACTACTTTCCATAGTGGCTGAACCAGTTTGAAGTCCCACCAGCAGTATAACAGTGTTCCTCTTTTCCCACAGCCCCTCCAGCATTTGTTATTGCTCAAATTTTTCATTTTTGCCACTATAACAGGAGTGAGGTGGTATTTAATGGAAGTTTTGATTTGCATATAACTAATGATGTAGAGCATTTTCTCATATATTTATGGGCTTTCTGGACTTCCACTGGAGAGAAGTTCCTTTTGAGATCTTTAGCCAATTTATTGATTGGATTATTTGTGAGTTTGGACTTTAGTTTCTTTAGTGCCCTGTATATTCTGGATATTAGCCCTCTGTCCGAGGTGTAGCAGGCAAAGGTTTTCTCCCATTCTATAGGTTTTCTCTTGATGTTCTTGACTAGATCTTTAGCTGTGCAAAAACTTTTTAGTTTAATTGCATCCCATTCATTTATTCTCAATTTTACAGCTTGAGCCATGGGAGTTTTGTTAAGGAAGTAACTGATGACTCCTATATGGTGTAGTGATGACCCTACTTCTTTTTCTGGTAAGTTTAGAGTTGTTGGCTTAATATCCAGGTCTTTGATCCATTTTGATTTAATTTTTGGGCAGAGTGAAAGATAAGGATCCAGCTTCAGTTGTCTACATATGGCTGTCCAGTTTGTCCAACTCCATTTGTTGAACAGGCTATCTTTCTTCCAGACTATGCTTTTGCCCCCTTTATCAAATATCAAATAGTTAAAGATATGGGATTTTGTCTCAGGATCTTCTATTCTGTTCCACTGATTTTCGGTTCTGTTTTGATACCAATACCATGCTGTTTTTACTACTACAGCTCTGTAGTATAATTTCAGGTCAGGGATTGAGATACCCCCTATTTCTTCCTTTCTATAGAGTAATGTTTTGGCTAGCCTGGGTCTCCTGTTATTCCATATGAACTGGCGAATTGCTTTTTCTATATCTGTGAAGAATGCCATAGGTATCTTGATGGGGATTGCATTGAATCTGTATAGGGCTTTGGGTAGAATGGCCATCTTTATTATATTGATTCTGCCTAAACATAACAGCTCAAATTTTGATTGGTTTGACTCAAATCTTTACACTAAGGGACTGATAGTCACATATAATATCTCTATCACATACGATGTTTAATAAAAAGTTTAAGGTATACAGGAAAAAAGGGGAGAAGTCAATTTTCAGTAGACAAAGCAATCAACAGAAACAGACCTGGAGGTGCATCAGATGTTGGCAGTACTAGAGTTAAAAATAACTATGATTAATATATCAAAGTGTTAAAAGGAAAAGACAGACAGCATAGCATTTCAGCAGAGAGAAATTATAATAAAGAGTGAAAGAAAAATGCTAGAATCACACGCATGCACCGACATGCATGCATGCAAAACACATGCACACACATGCCATCACAGATGAAGTATGCCTTTACATGGGCTCAGAAAATAGCTGGAGACATCCCAGAAAAGGAGTAGGAAAATGTTGGAAAATTTTGCTCCTTAAAATAATCTAAACTTGGCTGGAGTAGTGGCTGAGAGGTTACAGCGCTTGCCCAGCATGTGCAAGTACGCAAGTTCAAACCCTAGCACCACGTACACAATGAGGTCTTGGAACAACGAAAACCACAGGAAAAACTAAATAAAATTGTTTCACTCTTAAAAAAATAATCTAAATGTCATAAAGAGAGAAAAAGAGTGGGAAAATACAAGAATGTAGAACAATGTTAAGTGATCTAACATATCTTTAATTGAATCCTAGAAATAAAAGTGACGGAAAGATAGAAAATGGATGGAAGAAATATTTAAACATATAATAGAGAAGAAGGGAATCTCTTAAATAATATTTTATAGTACACAAAAAGTTAAGTTACAACATAGATATAAATGTAAAATCCACAACTTTAAAACTGCACAAAACATACAATTAAAAGTTATTGGATGGAGATGGAAAAAATTATGCTAAGTGAAGTATCCCAATCTCAGAGACTCAAGGGGCAAATGTTTTCTCTCATTTGTGAAAACGAAAATACATCTGGAAACAGTATGTTTGATGGCTAAGCTAATAATAACCTCAAAATGTATGAATTTTTACACAAACAGGGGGATCATTGCATAGGATACCTGGAAAAGTAGTGAAGGGTGCACGGACGGAGGAGAGATTAGGAAGGATATCTATGAGACTGGAGGGAGGGAATATGGGGGAATCATCTCAGAAAGAGATCTCTGACCTCCATGAGAAGTCTATTTAACACAGGGGTTCTTTTGGGGGAAACAGAACCATGGGGAACCCAAGGGGTGCATCCATGACATGGCATCAACCTTGGATAACTATGTAAATATACATTTGTTCTTGATTGTTTGATAATGATTCACCCTCAATTGTAACTCCATATTCAACTAATAGAAAACAAAGTTATAGGAGAATTCTTTGTTACCCTTAGGGGGAAAAAAAATTGGTGACATAACACACAAAACCCAAACCTTGAATTGAGGTTTGATATTTGTAGAAGGCCTGTAGGTGGAGCCAGAGTGGAGCCACCCAATTTCACACCAGTTTACTTGGGTATTTCACTCCTTTTACAAGGATTGAGACCAAGGGTGTGTCACTCAACATCACAACTGTGCTTTCTGGATATGAATGGCTCATTGGAGTTTCCTTTGAGGCTCAGTTTGTCTTTCTATTTATCCTAAATCCCTTTCTCAGGACAGTTCCCCTTACCTTGTTCTCCATAAGCACATTATGACCCAGAGAAAAATCCAAAGATGCTTTTCTTGCTCTTGCACAACCAGCACAGCTCTTCTGATAGCAGTGGTAAAACCCCAGGTTGTGATCTATGCTTCTGACCAATAAGCTATAAATCGGAATTCCCATCATGCTCTCCTTGCTTTCAATTAATCTGATAGAGTGGCTTAGAGAGCACTTGTACACTAGCTTATTGTAAAGCTATTACATAGTGTTCAGACAGTCAGATGGGAGAATGCACAGGACAAGGCCCATGGGAGGGGTGGAGCTTCCACACCCTCTCTAGCTGCTCCTCCCTCCAGGAACCTCCATGTGTACTCAGTATATGGAAGCTCCCCAAACTGAGTCCTGGGTTTTTATGGGTGCTTCATTACATATACATAATTGATTAAATAATTGGACGTTGGTGGTCAACTCAACTGCCAGTCCCTTTACTCTCTCCACAGGTTGTAAGATGGAATCGAAAGTTCCAACCTGCTAATCATGCCTTGGCCTTTCTAGTGATCAGCCTCCATCTGGAAGCTACCTAAGGAACCTCAGCCATCTCATTAGCATCCAAAAGATGCTCTTGTCACTCAAGAGATTCCAAGCGTTTTATGGGTTGTGTATCTGGAAACTGGAGGAAGTCCAACTAAATAAATCTTGTATAAATCACTGTGTCATCCATACACTGACCCATAAATTAATTACTGTAGATAATTAAGTTCAAATGTGGTGATAGCAAAGGTATCTCAAAATCTTGTCCAGCTCAAGGAAACTAACTCCTAAGGTTAAATTTCTTGATGGGAACTTTGTGGTAGAATTTCCAAGTCAAATTCCATTCATCTATATCCCTGCCCTTCAAAACTTTAAGAAAAAATTACACAAATTAGAAATGTCAACAAATTAGAGAAATAATTATTATAAAATAATCTCTCTTAAAAAATTAGAACACTCCTTTGTTTTTAAACAAGATTTTATTTTTCATTATAGTTTTACATATTGAAGTGTTTTGTTGTTATACTTTCATCGATGCGAACATCATATATTCCCCCCCCCCTTGGCCCATCTTCTCCCTCTCCCTCTTCCCTTCCCCCTCTCCATACCTTCCATCCCTAGTCTAAGAGGCTGCCCCTAGTTCCATTGGTGATCCATGTTAGATGAGTGTATTGTCTAAACTTATTCTTTCACTGTTTCCTTTATTGTACTCTAGCTTCCATGTATGAGAGAAAAGATTGGGCCATTGAGTTTTTGGGTTTGGCTAATTTCACTCAGCATGATTTTCTCCATCTCCATCCATTTACCAGCAAAGGCCATGATTTCATTTTTTTTAATAGCCAAGTAGAATTCCATAGTACATGTGTGTGTGTGTGTGTGTGTGTGTACGACAGTTTCTTGAACCATTCATCCAATGATGGGCATCTGGGTTGATTCCTTAATTAAGCTATTGTGAATTGTGCTGCTATAAACAATGATGTAACTGTGTCGCTGTATTATACTGGATTTTTGTCTTCTGAGAAGATCTCCAGGAGTGCAACAGCTGGGTCATATAGTGTTTCCATCCCTAATTTTTTGAGGAATCTCCATACTGTTTTCCAGGGTGGTTGTGGTAGTTTGCAGTCCCACCAACAGTGTATAAGGGTTCCTTTTCCCTCACACCCTCTCCAGCATATGTTTTTTGTATTCTTGATCTTTGCCATTCTAACTGGAGTGAGGTGAAATCTCAATGAAATTTTGATTTGCAGTTCTCTGATTGCTAGAGATGTTGAACATTTTTTCACATATTCATTGGCCTTTCACATTCCTTCTATTGAGAAGTTTATGTTTAGCTCTTTTGCCCATTTATTGATTGGTTATTTGTGATTTTGGTATTAAGCTTTTTGAGTTCTTTGTATATTCTGGATATTAGACCCCTGGCAGAAGCATGGCTGGCCATGATTTTCTCCAATTTGTGGGCTCTCTCTTCAAGTTCTTAATTGATTCCTTAGCTGAGCAAGACTTCTTTAGTTTAATAGCATCCCACTTACTGATTCTTAATTATATTTCTTGCGCTATGAGTGAGTATTTTGTTAAGGAAGTCTGTGCCATCTCCCATATGGTAGTGTTGACCCTATTTTCCTCTTCCAACAGTTGTAAGGTATCTGGTTTAAATCCTAGGTCTTTGATCCATTTCAATTCAAGTTTTGTTCAGGGTGAGAGACATGGATCCAATTTCATTTTTCTGCATATGGTTGTCCAGTTTTCCTTGCACCATTTGTTAAGGCTGTCATTTCTCCAAGATACATTTTTGCTACCTTTGTCAAATATCAGATGGCTAAAGATTTGTGGTTTTGTCTCTATATCTTCTATTCCATTCCATTGGTCTTCATGTCTATTTTGACATCAATACCGTGCTGTTTTTGTAACTATGCTTCTGTAGTATAGTTTCACAACAGGTATTTTGATGCCTCCTGTTTCACTTTTTCTGCTAAATATTGCTTTGACTATTCTGGGTCTCTTATTCTTCCAAATGGATCGAAGAACTGATCTTTTTATATCTGTGAAGAATGTCATTGGTATCTTTATGGGGTTTGCATTGATTCTATATAGTGCTTTTGGCAGAACAGCCATTTTGACTATATTCATTCTGCCTATCCAAGAACATGGGATATCTTTCCATCATCTCAGGTCTTCTATTTCTTTCTTTGATGTTCTATAATTTTCATTGTAGAGGTCTTTTGCTTCCTTGGTTAGATTATTTCCCAAGTATTTTTTTGAGGTTATTGTAAATGGGATGTGTTTCCTGATTTCATCCTCTGCCAAACAGAGCACTCCTTTGTGTTTTAAACTTTATTCAAGCTAAATGCATACATTAGAATAATAGCATTTTAAATATTTAGCAAAGATCAGATCATGTTGTGCTTATTGAGGTAAGAAGCTGTCAAAAATTGGAGATCAGGGGGTTGAGGATTTAGCCCAGTGGCAGAGTGCTTGCCTAGCATGTGCAAGGCCCCTAGTTCAGTCCTCAACTCTGAAAAAAAAATTGGAGATCAGAGCAGGCCTGGATAGTTTGCTATTGTGGGAAGATTTATCAGCAAGAACAAGAATACACAGGTCTATAGAGTAAGCTTTGGAATGCACAAGAGGACCCTTAATTTTCCCATCTGTTTTGGGAAAATTCCTGTTGTTTTTGTATTGTTGTTGCTGTGACCAAAAGACCTGAGAAAAATGATTAGTGGAGGGAAAGTTTATTTTGGAGCTCACAGTTTCAGAGGTCTTAGTTCATAGACAGTTAGTTCCATTCCTTGGGGCCTGAAGCAAGGCAGAACATCATTGCAGAAGAGTGTGGCAGTAGAAAGAAGCTTGGGACATTGCACCAGGAAGCAGAAACTGCTGTTCTCAAAATATATACCCAAAGGGACACCTCCCATGACCCACCTCCTCTACACATGCCATACCTGCATACAGTCACCACTCAGTTAATCCCTATCAGGTGATACACCTATCAAGTGATGATGTATCAGTACACAATCCTTTGTGCTTTATTTGTATCCCAGCCCCACCAAATATGCTCCCAGACAACTGAATTCAAATCAGCCTATTAACTAACAAATCATGGGGAAGTGAAACAGATATGTAGTGAACCCCTAGATTTTAGCAAAAAGAATGGCAATTAGATCACATGCCTAAAACCTTACTAAGTGCTTTTTATTATCTTATGGAATGTTTATGAAAACTCTAATCCATGGGAAATATGGGCTTTACTTGCATGAAGTAAATTTGGCATGGAAAAAAAACAATTACAAACGCTATGGTATTTCTTATTTGAAATATGCTTTTCCTGGTTCCTAAGTAGTATGCGAACAAACCTTTAAAAGAGGAACTATTTAAGACTGTCTGTCATTGTATTTTATTGGTTAAGTGTAAAATTTAAAGGACCTTGAGTGACAATTTCGTTAAGGAAACTTCCATATTATTCCAGAGTGGAATAGTGGATGTTGCCTGTGGGGACATACACCTAACACTTGCTTTTCTGTATATTTGTCTTCCCTTTAAAAATCCACAAGTTAAAACAATCAAATAAACAAAAATGTCCTTGCTTTTTGACATCCCCACCCCCAAACATGCAGAGGTAGTTTATAACTTTTTGAAATTCTAATCAGCAATTATACCTATGAATAGCATCTGCCGGGAATTCATACCTATTTAATTTACCAACTAAGTAATAAAATATTCTGGGTATGACTTTCTCTAGACTATGGTACATGGAACCAAACTGAAGGAGACTTATAAATAAAAGGTGTGCTACTGTATAGAGTTTTCAAGGAATCTCAGAAAACTGAAAACTTCTATTTTAAAAAATTGCCTTTGTTTCAAGGCAAGTGCCTTTATTTAGGGTGCATGTTTGTTGTGAGCTTGCTAAAATTGCAAAAATGTGACATCTTTATTTCTTAATCCATTGAGAGGGAAATCGATAACTTGTTGAATATTCTTTCACAGAAAAAAACCAAATCCAAAAGCCATGTTCTACTTTAGAATCTGGGATGTTGTCTGCTGGGCTTTTTTTTTTTTTAAGTGAAAGCATTAAAATACTTGACTAGATCTTTTGTTTTATTTTTTTAAATTTGTTCAACATAGTCTTACATATTGGAGGGAATCGTTGTGACATATTCATGTATACAAAGATATTGACAAAATAAATTAAGCCTGATCCTAGTCCAGTATCTCCCCAGTTCATCCATTTCCCGATCTCATGTCTCCTCTGTAATACCCCCATGCTATAGATAGAAATGAGTATATACATGTATATGAATTTTTGAAATTTCTGAATTTCTCTGCCTGCCTGTGTGTAGTTTGACTTCTCATCAAAGTTGAGTGTTCCCAGTCATATTGATAAACCCCCTTTTCCCTCCTCTCTTCCCTGACACCCTTCCTTCTCCCCACACTTTCATAGTTATGGTTCTCCCAGCTTATATGAAATTTCAACTATGGTTAAATTAAATTTATCTGACTTTCACCCTGTCTTAGGTTTTACTCTAGCTTCCACATACCAGAGAAAACATTCGGCTCTTAAGTCTCTGTTTTTGGGATATTTCACTCAGCATGTTTTTTTCCACTTCCATCCATTTGGCTGCAAATGCCATGATATCATTCTCTCTAATAGCAGAGTAGAACTCCAATATATATTTATATCACAGTTTTTGAATCCATTCATCCAATTAGGGACATCTAGGTTGGTTCCACAGTTTAGCTATTGTAAATTGAGCTGCTATAAACATTGATGTAGCTGTGTCTCTGTAGTAAGTCAATTCTAGCTCTTCTGGGAAAATACCCAGAAGAGGGATAGCTGGTTCACATGGTGGTTCCATCCCTAGTATTTGAGGAGTCTCCACATTGGTTTTCCTAGTAGCTGTACAAGTTTGCAGTCCCACCCACAGGGTGTTAGTGTTGCTTTCTCCCCACAATCCCTCCAGCATCTACTATTATTTGTATTCTTCATTTTTGCCACTCTGGATTGAGGTGGAATCTCAGTGAAGTTTTGATTTACATTTCTCTAATTGCTAGTGATGTAGAACATTTTCTTATATATTTATTGGCTTTTTGGTCTTCCTTTGTTTCGAAGTTTCTGTTTAGTTCCCCAGCCCATTTGTTGATTGGGTTATTTGTGTTTTGGGTATGAAATTTTTTGAGTTCTTCATATATTCTAGATATATAAGTTGGAGGTGTAGCAGGCAATGATTTTCTCCCATTCTCTAGGTTCTACCTTGAAACTCTTAATTAATTCTTTAGCTGTGCAAAAGCTTTCCAGTTTAATGGCATACCACTCATTGATTATTGGCTTTAATTCTTGAGCTATGGGAGTCTTGTTAAGGCAGAAGGTGCCTACACTGATGTGGTGGAGTGTTGATCCTATTTTTTCTTCTAATAATTGTATAGTTGCTCATTTAATCATTTAATTCCTAATTCTTTGATCTATTTCGATTGATTTTTGTGTAGGGTGAGAGATAAGGATGCAATTTCAATTGTCTGTGTATGGCTGTCCAGTTTTTCCAGCACCATTTGTTGACTAAATCTTAAAAACAGAAATGCTCTTAGGGTCTTATCTCCACCCATATTGTCTAAGAGAGATGAAAAGAGTTCTTGGTGTCTTAAAGGCAGTGAAATCCTATCATGCTGTTGACCAAAACAGTCCTCTTATGAACATTCAGGAATCTGAGGGTAATTCATAAGGGGATTTGAGATGGAGATAATTTGGTTTTTAAGTATCTGAAGTTGTAGAAAGAATCTAGGATCATCTGTCTTCACTGTATGAGGACTAGGAGCAGAGAATGACTCAAAACTCCACTGGAAAAGTGCAGACTGAAGTGCCCTGCCTTCCCCACCCTCTCAAGTCTCTTTACCTCGACAGGACAAGGTGGACTTATTTCCATAGCCTTGGTTGGTTAATATGAAGGTATGGGTAGAAGTCTGAGCAGATGGATGACATTTGGGAGGATTGAAACTCAGGCTATGAAGACTAAGAAATCAAAGGCAGCTGCCACAGAGGCAGAACCTGGGAAACCACACAGAAAATACAATTGTTCTAAAGGGCTATGGGACAGCTCATTTCCCTGACAACCATTCTGACTTCCTCCCTCAAATTTCAATCTTATTTGCATAACAGCAAAGCCATTTAGTTGGTCTTTTGTGTAGGTGTGATTCCTTTTCAGGGCTGTGTTCTTTAAATCTGACATTTAAACCTGGTCCTTTGGGGATGGGGTGTGTGTAGCTTAGTGGTAGAGGCTTGCCTGCCGTTTATGAGGCCCTGGGTTCCTTCCACACTGCTTCTTCATGATCAGGTCCCTGCCTGCTTTGCGAACATTTTGGAGCAAAATATCTGAACTCTTTATTCTGTTGCCAACTTTCCTGTAAAGGACCCAAGAATTCGGCCTTAAATGTGCTTCCTCTTCTGCCTAAATCCTATTAGCCTTAGGGCCTGTCTCAAATGTCACCTCTCTAAGGAGATTTCTCTGGTCCCCTGGACTACTTCTGATCCTACAGTTATGCCCATTGTTACCCCTCCTCTCTAAATCCACACTGCATCTCTTTATAGACATATCATAATTGAAATAGAAACAGCTGTGTAAGTATTTATTGTGTCCCTTGTACAACTTAAGCTCCCCTTGATTAGGACCTGTGTCTCAGTCCTCAGTGATGATCCTGATTCCTGCCTTTGTCTCTTGCCATTGTAGAGGCTCATTAAATGTTTGCTGAAGAAATGAATAGAAGGGCACCTATTTTTGGAAGAGATTATCCTCATTTGTATCAGATGGCAGTGCTAGTTCTAAATATTTCTTCCAGGGTAATTTTTCTTGGGTCCTGGGGTCCTGGGGTCCTGGGCTATGTATGCTCATTCTTTCTTCTGAGAATCTTCATCTCTGAGTTTTCCTTTACTTCTCAAAATCTAAATCAAAACAATGACAAAACAGCCAACATGTTCTTACCTTCCTACTTCTGTAGGTTATAATTTACACTTACTACATCAGCATGAAGTCATTCTGCATCAAGTAGTGCTCTTCAGAATACTTTTGCAATGATGTGTGTCTTTTTAATAAGACATGTAATGGAGAATGCACCCAACTGAGATTTTCTATGTAACACTAAATCTATAATTATGATGTTCATTACTGTAAAATTTCTAATATGGAATATGTTTAAATAGCCTTTTTAGAAGGTATTTATTGCCCAATTATAGAGTTCAAAAATGTTTATAATCCTTCCTTTTCAGTTATTATTGGTTATTTTGTGGTATTAAATAATAGATACATTTGACAATTTATTTCTAGTGGGATTAGAAGAACTAATTGCATCTATTTTTGATAAAAATACATAAATACATATTTATTTAGTGAGGAAAAAGGCCACTTGACTCAGATTTTGGAACTGAATGTTCTCTGTGAGCATTGTTAAAAATGACTTGGTGCCCACCAGTAATCCAGGTGATTCAGCAAGCGGAGGCAGGATGATTGCAAGGTCAAGGCCAGTCAGGGCAACTTGGCAAAATGCTATGCTAAAATAAAAAATAAAAAGGGCTGGGAAGATAGCTCACTGGTAGAGTACCCCTGGATTCAATCTCCAATACTAACAAAAAAAGGAACTGGGTGTCTGGTGGTCTGGTGTTGGGGCAAATAAGACCTCTTGTGCTTCAGTTCAGTTTCCTCTTCTATATCCTCTATAAAATGTTCATTATTAAATTGTATTGTCTTGGATGATATTTCAGGGGGGCATTCAGTACTCCATCATAAAATTGATTCTGTGGCTAAATAAGTTTGGGAAAAAATGAGATAAATTAAGTGAGTAAATTTTTCTTTTCTGTGAAATTTCTCAGTGCTCTCCAAAATGCAAAAATAAACTCTGAGTTTCTGGATTGGGTAGTTTATGTGTTATCTTCATAGTGAGCTGATCAAGAATTTCTTTTTAAAAAACTATCAACATAGGAAGTGATAATCAATATATTATCTTAAATCTTTTAAAATTCTTGTATAAATTTTTTTGTGTGTGTGTGTGACTAGATAGAGGTCTTTGTGTGGTGAAAATGAACAAAAAGAAAGATGAACAATTATTATCCAAAGAGAAAAAGATAAGACTCTGCTATCAAGGGACATTTTATTGAATGCTACCATCCTAGTTTTGTTTTTAGATTATTGGTGGTATTTATCTTTCCAATAGACTAGATCAATCAAACATTTTTGCTCTTGACAAATTTCACAAGTGCAGAAAATGATAAAGGAAACATGAAGGGCTGGAGCATTGGAACAACACAGCATGTCCCTGTGAATCTTTCTAGGATAGTCCAAAGAGGTCAGTGGCATTGCATTTGTGAAGTCACAGGTTGGCAAACACAGGGTGCTCTAAACACCCAACTTCCTCTTTCTCTAGTTATGGGAACTTTCCTTATTCAGCTCCTGCAATCTGCAGTTCAAGTGTAGAATCTTCAGGAGATTTTAAGTATGATGATAATTTGAAAGAAAGTATTTTTGCAGGAAAACTTTTGCAAAGGACTCACCGTGCCAGTTTAACTTAGATGATCAGACTTTTTATTGCACTGTTTCCAACCACTTTACCAAGTCATAACCAGATTCTTATTTAGTGGGATGAGAAAGTCAATTCTGCGTATTTCAGGTTATGTTAACTTTGGAATAAATTGTGCAGAGAATGACTCGGACTCTTCTGTAATTATGTAGGCTTGGTCAAAATATTACCCTTTTAAATGAAAATGCAGCCAACCCATAAAAGAAAGTTCCTTTATTTTATTTTATTTTCTTCTGCTGAAGAATAACCCTGGAGACTTCCCTTACTTGAGATTCATTTTAACTTTCAAGTAAAACTTAAATTGTGGATCAGCAAACATCTCCCTATAGGCTAATTGCATATATTGTAAGGGGACTTGATCTTTTTTCATTCTTTAAATTACAACTCATTTATTTAAAGGAATGCTTGTCAAAAGAAAGCTTTAAGTAGTGAGTTAAAAAAGCAGTGTTAAATAATTGAATTGGCTGTGATAAAATTGCCTTAGTTTAAATAGACCAGTCTGTTTAATGAATTGTGCTTTTATAGGGTGAGATAAATCTCTGTGAACTCAAGTGGATCCACCAGTAACACTGAACTTGGATAGAGCAGGAGAGAATCAGGAGGAGGAACCTGTAATAATGCAGCTATATTTTGTTTAATTACAGTTGCACCCACTTATGAAATATTGTTTTCTGCCAGGTTAATAATAAATAACGAATGTAAATATCATCAAGAAGTTACACGCACATGGAACAATTCAGATCATTTGAAGAAGAAATACTCAATTCATTCTTTCCTCTCAAGTAGAAATTATAACAGGCTTAATTAGGAACACAGCATTTACTTTCCAATTTTTAGGAAGAGATTCAACTTACAAACCTTCAACATTGGATCAAATTATTTTGGCAATGAGACTGTGGCAGGAAATTAATTTTGTATTTTAAAGTAAATTTGGCAGATTTACTTTCCTATTTCGTGTTGAAAATGGTTTTCATAGCATGTGTTAAGCTACTATACATGCAGACTCTCCAGCAACTGGTCGGTTATCACTTCAAAAGGGAAACTTAGCTGGAACATTTTGTACTCATTGATTATACTTCTTATGTTTTTAAGTGTTGAAATAAATTTTATGTGCTTAAAAACAGAGGAGCAACTTAAGAAAAAATAAACTCAGACAAGTGCAAAAATAAGGATATGTTCTCATCAAAGAAGAATCACAAACTTAGACTCTGGATCTTGTTCGAGGTTCGCAATCATTTTCCTATTTGCTGAAAGGTGGAAACCAAATTCTTTGTTTTATAGGTCAAAGTTGAAAGAAGGAAGTAAGAAAGATGGTATCAGTTCACACACACCATTGAACCATTCCACGATTTAAGAGTTCTTGCTTCTTTTATCTGACCCATGAAATTCCTATTTTAGTACTTATTATTTGAGAGTAGCTTCTTAACTTGAGGCAAAATTCTTTTCACTGTGCACACACAAACTTGCTGGCTGTTGTTCATGTTCTTACTTTGGGGAGCACCGAATGATTGCAGTGAAAAGTAGAAAATCAAATTCAAGTTCAAAATATGGAACACAGATGTTCAATCCCGATTTTAAAGTCATGATTTCATATACATTAGCAAGCAAAATGGATTGCTGTTACAACCTAAATAATTAATTTCTATTCCCAAACTTGATGTTTTTTAGTTTTAGAATATTTCAATTAGATTTTTTCTTTTTTGGAATTAAATGATTTTGTTTCTTTTTGCAGAAGTGGTACAGGATTGCTGTAGAAATTTAAGAGAAAAAAGAAAGTAAATAATTCCAGTAATTCCATTTGTTCTTTATTATTATTTTTTTCTTCATGAGAAAGGAGAGAGTAAGAATGAGAGAGAGAATAAATTTTATTTCTTTTTTTTTTGTCTGGCCTTTGTTTCCCCGACACTTAGTTGTGTATGTGGTGCAGGGGTTTGAACCCAGGTCCTCGTGCATGCCAGGCAAGTGCTCCAACTGCTGAGCTCCAGCTCCCATTTGTTCTTTATACAGACATAATTTATTGAGTGCCTGATGGATGTGATGCACATTTTGTACCTTTATGGAGTTTGTGATCTATTAAAAATAACAAATATTAAACAGTCTCAAAATGACTAATATTCAAAATAGACTTAAATACTAAAAGACAGGGTCTGGTGTTCTCTGAGGATGAAATAAACTTGGAGGAAATGGAGTGCTGTAAGAGATGTTTTAATCTTAGGTCTAAAGAAGAATCAGGGGCAAGTGATAAGGCTGATAAACAGAAGAAGTGCTTTCTAGAGGAAAGCACAACCCTGCGGCTGGAAGGCCAGTGGCACACATCAGGCCCAAATGACTGGACAGTGGGGAGTGAAAAGGGAAGGGGCAAAGAGGAAAATGGAAGAGTGGGTAGGAACTAGAGCACATGGAATTGTTCAGATTGTATTAAGGAGATTGATTTTTATTCTAAGAACAACCAGAGATAAAGAAGAATATTTTGTAAAAACTAGGTCTCTCTTGCTTGTTCGCTTGAATATTTTAAGAGAATCAGACAGTTATCTTAGTCTGTTTTCTAATGCTATAGCAAAATACCTGAGACTGGGAAATTTATAATGAATGGAAGTTTATTAGGTGCGTGGTTCTGGAGGCTGAGATTTCCAAAAGCATTGTGCTGGCATCTGGTGCGGGCCTTCCTGTTGCACCACAGCATGGTGGTGACAAGAGAACATGTGCCAGTGTGGAGCTCTCTTCCTGCTTTTATCAAACCACCAGGCCCATGCCGGGCCCTTAATCCTGATGACCTTTTCTAATCCCCATCACTGTCCAAGTCCCTGCCTCCAAATTCTATTACTATACGAATTTGGAGATTCAGTTTCAATAAGAACTTTGGAGGGGACATTCGAACATGAGCAGTATTTTATACTATCTCTAATATGCTATTCTTACTCACCTTTTAACTTGTTCTATAATCATTGCATCATCTTTCACATTGATTTTTGTGGCTAATTGTTTTAGTCTGTTTTTTATTTGCTGCTACTAAAAGACCCAATAAGAACGATGTTAGGAGGAAAACTTTATAGAGGGCTCATGGTTTCAGAGGTCTTAGTCCATGGAAGGTTGGGTCCATTCCTCAGGGCTCAGGGTGAGCCTGAACATCATGGCGGAAGGCACAGCTCCAGGAAGCAGAGAGAGAGAAACTCCATGCCACATACAAAAATATACCCCAAAGGCACGTCCCCAGTGATCCACCACCTCCAGCCACACTCTACAGTGTACAGTTGCCAGTTAATCCCTGTGAGGCCATTAACACACCGATTGGAGTAAGGCTCTTTCATCCAATCATTTCAACTCAGCTACTCTGCATTGTCACACACATGCTTCTGGGGACACCTCATATTCAAACCATAGCACTAATTAGTTTTACTATATGGACTTTACACAATTTACTTAAACAAACTCTCAGTTTGGAACTTTAGATTTTTAAAAAATCTGTATGACAATGTCATGATGGACATCCTTGTTGAGAAATATTTTCACAAATTCATGACTGCTTTTTTAGGAAAAATTCACAAAACACAAGCAGAATTTCCATGTCAAAATGGGCATTTGGACGCTTTAAACACAAATTACTAAATTGCTTTCCAGAAGGTTGCAACAAATATTTCCACAGTTGTGCAAAAGTTAGTATTTTTTAGCCTAAATTATAAAGGTGTATGGAGGAGTGGATTTCAGGTTTTATAATATAAACTTAAATACATATTTGCAAAATTGAAATCTACATGAAGATTCTTACTTGATAATTTAGTTTGAGCCATCTGACTGAAAATCTCTAAAATCTTATCTCCCTGTGTGGTTGTTTGTTCAATGACACAGTTCCCCTGTGATGTCATTGTACAGTGATGACTAACCTGCAGCATTAAGGTGTGTGGGTTGTGTGACATTTTGTACATTTGAATAGGTAGCAAGAACAGTTAAGCACACACTGAAAAGGGACTTATGTAGAAACTTTAAAACTTAATATGGGAATTTGGGGCACATGATTGACACTCACAATTGTCAAACATTAAAAGGATAATACAGGAGCTGGAGCGGTGGCTCAGTAGTTTCAGTTCTTGTCAGGCATGCGCAAGGACGCGGGTTCAAACCCCAGCACCATGTTCACATTGAGGTGTCCAATCAATGAAAGCTACTTGACAAACTAAATAAAATTGATTCTCTCTGTCTCTACTCTCCCTTTCTCTTAAAAAAGAAAGGATAATAGAAATAAATGCAGGAATACACACAAAGTTCTCGAAGCAAATGAGTTAAATGTCTTCAACTCAGTTATGATTCAAAGCAGCCTTAGATGTTCCCAGGCTATTTTGGAGCAGTGGCTTGAATTTTTCAATACTAGGACCAAGGTGCTGTCACTGGATTTCGCACGAGTTCTAGTTCTGGGCCACATACCCCAGCTTTGATCTGTCTCTGGTTCTATGGCTTCTACCCTCAAATCTTGTTCTCCCTAGCTTTTATTCACTGCTGAGCTTAATGGATTTTGGCTTCTTTTGACTCATGGGGTTTTCTTACTCTGAGCAGTCTCTGGTGGGCAGGTGATACTGACCCAAATGCTCCATCTACCTCACTGTGGGTGATTCAGAGACGTCTTCTTCCCATTCCTGGGACATTCCTGGTGATATCACCCTTGAATTGCAGTGAATATTTGAAAGAATGACATATATATTTTCTTCAAATGTTCAAATATTATTTAAATTACCCAACAAGTCATCAGGCATGATTATTTCCTTTTGTGCAAATTGGGCAAAACAAAATCCTAAAAGACACCTTTATTTTCTCTAAAACACTTAAGTCTGTGGTGATAATGGGAAGCAGCACTGAACTAAAGGATTAGCATTTTAGTTGGGGGTGGGGGGTGCTGGAGCAGTGGCTCAGCCCGGCATGCATAAGGATGTGAGTTTGAACCCCAGCACCACAAATGCAAATAGCTGTTGGAGAAACAAAGACCAGATGGAAAAATAAATAAAATTGATTCTCTCTTTTCTCTCGCTTACTCTTTCTTTAAGAAAGAAAAGAAAAAGTATTCTTTCTATACTCAATGAATTTAATAGAGAAATTAGTTGTCCATCCCATTTGCTCATCTTTTTTTTTTTGTTTAATATTTTCATCTCCTTTGCCTGTGTTTTAGACAGTTTCTTCGTCCCTGTGACTAAATGAACTGATGGGAACAATTAGAGGAAGAAGTTTATCTGGGTGCTCCTAGTTTCAGAGCTCGCAGTCAGTCCATAGATGACTTACTTCATTCTTTAGGACCTGGATGAGATTGCATAGCATGGCAAAGAAGTATGTGGTAGAGTAATGCAGGTGGGAACGTGGCACCAGAAAGGAGAGAGAGAGAGAGAGAGAGAAGGAGGAGGAGGAGGAGGAGGAAGGGAAGGGAAGGGAAGAAAAGGAAGGAAGGAAGGAAGGAAGGAAGGAAGGAAGGAAGGAAGGAAGGGGGAGGGAAGGAAGGAGGGAAGGGAAGGGAAAGAAAGGGAAGGGAAGGGAAGAGAAGGGAAGGGACTCTGTTTAGTACAGAGAAAATACATACTAAGGCAAGCCCCCAGTGACCCACCTCTGCCAGCCACACCCTATCTGCCTGCAGTTACCACCTAATTAATCCCTATCAGAACCAATGCACTGATTAGGTTAAGGATTTCATAACCCAATCATTTCACTTCCAAACCTTCTTGCGTTTTCTCATGCATGATCTTTTGGGGGACTCCTCACATCCAAATCATAACAGCATGTCATAAGCAAATATTTATGAATTTTCATTGAATTTTTCTTTTTTGTTTTCCTTTATGCTTCTCTTATTTGGTTTCTACAACTCCAAATGTGGAATATGATAAACCATCCTCAACTGGTGTATCTGATGCCACCTCACCCCACCTTCCCACAGTTCCCACCCAGGTTACCACGCAAGTGAATTAATCCACCAACAAAGGTGCAGCTCTATAATCTGATCATTTCACTTCTGAACGTTCCTGCATTGTTTTACACATGAGATTTGGGGGACACCTCATATGCAAATCGTAATAATGCTGCTTTCATTTCACTTTGTTTCCCTGATCAAAATCTCTGTTTTGGTTTCCTACAAACTGAAAGGTAGAGTTCTCCTTGGTGCAGCCTAACTATCTCCCCTAGGATTCCTCTGACTCAGGCATCCCCCACATTTCACTGGCTAATTGCACCTTTCTCTATTCCATCCCCAAATGTGAATGCTTCTGACCTCCCTCTGGATTCCTCATGGCCAATTCAAAAGCATATTTTTTTCCTCCATAGAAAGAGTGCTGTGTAGACCCTAGAGCTGGGGTGGCTCCTTTCTGATTAATCTGGCTCACAGCACTTTTCTCTACACATTTAAAGTTGAATTTAAAAAGCTCATGTGCTACTGATAATCTATGCATTGTTATTTATACTGTCTTGTATATCTGGTCATTTCAACAGCAGCAAAAAAAGCCCTTTGAAGGCAGAGACTGCTGTGTCTATTCTCCCACCCTTGCTCAGTCAGCAATGATATGTCCCCATAATACAAAACTTGTTTATGATATTTATTTATTTTTGGTATTAGGAATTGAACCCAGGAGCACGTAACTCCATTGCCACATTCCCAAAACTTTTAATTTTTGTTTGTTTGTTTTGAGATAAGGTCTTGCTAAGTTTCTTAAAGCCTCACTGAGTTGCTGAGGCTGGCTTTGAACTTGCGATCTTCCTGCCCTCAGCCTCCCAACTTGCTGGGATAATAGGCGTACACCACTGCACCCAACTTGTTTTTGATATTTATGACAATGATGGTAAGCATCTCCATGCACCTTTCTTCTTTAGAAAAAAAATCACACTGTCTAGTCAAGGAAATCAGAACGTTCCAGGCTATACAATGTTTCCTAGCTACTCTTTCATGGTTCTGAGCCCCAGGGGTAGCAGGAAGGAGTGGAAAGCAGGAGCTCCTTTTCACACTCTAGATATTGCATTTGTTCGTGTGCTTTGGAGAAAAAGGTGCCATTTTATTGCCACAATCTGTCTTTATTTCTGCAGTTGCACTTTAGAAGTTAAGAACAGGGGCTGGGGTGGTGGCTTGGTGGTTATGGTGCTTGCCTGGCATGCCCAAGTACATGGGTTCAAACTTCAGCACCACGTAGACAAACAAATGTCAGAGAAATGAAAGCCATGTGAAAAACTCAATAAAAATTGATTCTCTGTCTCTCTCTCACTGTCTTTCTCTCTTAAAAAAAAAGAAAAAAGAAAAAAGAAGTTAAGAACAAAGCATGTTCCTCTTGGGTTAGGCATTCTGCCAATGCTTTGCATATTGCTATCTCATTCAGTATTCATGCTGATAAGATAGATGCTACTGTCTCTATTTTTCTGAGGTGTAAGTGGAAAATGTTAGATCAATATCATATACAAGTTCATGGTAAAGCCAAAATTTTAATTCATTTTGGAGTTGGACTAAACGATTTTCTTCCTTAAATTTCTGTTATCTATAAGATGTCTTTAACGATTCAAAACAGGGTTTAAGAACTTCTGAAAAGCTGAGAGAGAAGTACAATGTGGATGATTGGGATAATTATTTTTCTCTTTTGGGAGAATGTAATTCCTTCATTATATAAGGTAAGAGGAGGTAGATGAAGCAGGTTGTCCATGGAGCAAGGTAAGTTGATGTTGTGACCAGATGGATTATTGAAAGGTGAGAGAGATTTATAGACATGACATTTGCCATCACTGGATCTTCTACTTCCAAAATGAAACTGTTCTCCTTTTCCCGCTCCTAGTCACAAGGATTATTGATTTTTACAAATGCTGTAGAAGATGCAAGAAACAGAATGTGGATTAGAAATAGAATCATCCAGAACCACTTTTAGAAAATTGATGAAATGAAAATATTTTTATTATCTTACTTCTTCTTATTCTGTCGCTATGAACTTTTTCCCTCTGTAAAGGAATCTATCTTCCCAAGTAGGGAAAAATGATTTTTAAAAAGATAAGCCTGAAAAAATTAATTTAAGCTTAGCCATATTAGGGCAGCATTAAGGCACTCCCGGGTACATTTTATTGGTCCATTAATATAGGCCCCGAGTGATTGGATACACCTAAGGCATGTACTGTATTAATGAACCAATAAAACATGCCCTGGAGTGTCTTAATGATATATTACAACCATCTCTATTACATACATAAATGCACTGTTTGCTGGCTGTCTTGCATAGTTTTAAAGAAAATCTTCAATTAACCAAAAATATTGCATCAAGAACTCTTAAGCACAATAAAAAAGAACAACAAAGAATCCTGTAATTAACTTACCCGGGCTAGTTACCCACAAGGTGATTCCGGATTGATTTGGTCTTTGGCATTTTTTTTCATTGTTAGTATTTTGGAAGAACTAGTTCTTTGGATTTAAACTGAAAAATTTCAGGAAAGGAAACAGATGAGATCTGACAGAATTCATATTGATCTCCTTCCTTACTTAATATTGCTGATTCGGGATGGTAGCTATGGAATTAATTAGGTATTAGGGCTGGGGCGGTGGCTCAGTGGTAGAGCACTCATGAGCGAGGACCCAGGATTGAACTCCAGCACTATACATACAACTAAGTTTCAGAAAAACAGAACAACAGATGAAAAACTAACTAAAAATTAACGGTATCTCTCTCTCTCTCTCTCTTTCTCTCTCTCTCATCTCTCTTTATGAAAATAAAATTAAAATTAAAAAGAAACGAATTAGGTATTAATGACTGGATCTAAGTATTAGCTCTCTGCGTCTACATTAAAAAGATGTATTTTAGATATTTGCAACATTTTCTGCAGAGTGATGAGGAATGTCACACAGTCATCATGCAGGCAATCATGACAGGTTGAGACCAACACATTGCATCTTGCAAAAAATGTTCTTCACAGGTATAAGAATTATGTCACTGTACTTGGGCATTTTAGGAAAAATACAGGACCCAGAAGAGAGGCAAGGGATCAGGGGACAGGAGGGGGGAGGTAGAGGGGCGCAGGTGGTGGGGGATATGGACTAAATTGTACTGTTGCATTGTGTGCATCTACAAATATGTGACAACAAATCCCATCATTATGTATAACTATAATGCATTAATAAAAAATAAAGTAAAAAATGTCTTCTCCTGATAGCCACTGTTTCACATTCTCATCTAAATTCATGTTTACTCTGCCATCTTTTCATATGAGCTATGAAAACTGATGCGTTGCTGAGTGGGGGAAACGGAAGGAGGGAGTGGAGTTATAATAATGATGATGATAATGTATGTCATTTGCTGAGTGATTGTTATACATCAGACAATGTTCTAATTATTTTTATATTCACGATCCCCTCTAATCTTTGCAATAACCCTATGAGGGCGATTCTCTCACACTTGTTTGAGAAATGAGGTATTCGAGGTAAAGTAGAAGCTGTTCCAAGTGTAGAGCAGGAGATTGAACCCAAATGCACCGAGCCCAAAGCACACACTGAGGTGGATACAGTGGCCACTATGAGGGTGGCAGAGAGGAACACAGCATTTATGAACTCTTTAGGACAGAGGTCCTTTCTAAAGCATACCAAAAATTGCATTCCACAATATTTTTCCCTCTTATTTTTTTCTTTAAAGGTGCACAAGTAGAGGACAGAGCCAGTGACATGCAGTGGCCTCAGAGTAGAGGCTTAGAAGGTACAAAGTGACCTGCCTGGAACAGTGATCTAAGAGCCAATGGGAATGGCCATCTTACAACATGGCTGGGTGCCAAAGGCCAGAAAGAGGTAAAATGTGGATGTCTCCTCATGGGACCATCTTCATCGATGCTGTGACACCTAGGTAGACCTCTTGAAACTAGGATGTCAACGCCTGGCATAATGACTGAGTGGGGAAAATCTTCAGGCTGGGCCTGGGTCAAGACAACACATCACTGACTGAGTGACCCTTAACTTGACACCCTGATAGGTTGGGGGCTCAAGTTATAAATCAATTGTTGAGAAAATAAATACATTTTTTGTACATACAGTTTTCAAGCCTGAGACATAAATCCTAAATTATTTTATTCATAAATAATTGCTACAGATTTATACTTTAGGTGAACCTGTTCCTAAAATGTTTCGAGAGGCCACTGAAATGGTTGTAGTTACTGTTTTAAGTCAAAAGCTAAATATCAAATCATCATAAAATTGACTCTTTTGAGCAACTGCATTTTATTTTAATTTCTTCTTTGATCTATAAAAGAGTGGGAATTTCATTATTTTGGAAAACTATTCAGTCAGTTTCCCCAACTGGATTTTTACAAATCTGGAGACCAGTTGCTGAAGAGTCTTCGCTGGTCTCTGTGTGATTTTTTATCATGATTTCTATTTGTCTTGCTTATTTTGTAACCAAATGATGGAATTTCTACTGGCTTCATTTATAAAAGAGCTTGATCTTGTTGTAGAAAGTCATAATACAATATTTTTCACTCAACCATAAGAAGGCAGGGAAGTTGATAAAAATAATATTTTGTGCATTAAAAATCCTGGAGAAAACAATTTTACCACAACAACTGAAAAAATTTCACATATACTATTTATAAACAACTGACCTCTCTGAAGTAGATGCTAAAAGTTATTTTTTAAAAACACCGTCAGGTTGATGTTATTTATGATGAAGTGGTTATTTAATATCACACAGTAAATCCATCAGATAATTTCGGTGGGTAAATAGCTGCATCATGCGGTTTCCCTGTGATTATTAAGTGACTCATTTGTTGGCTTATGTTCCATGTAGAAACCAGGTCATCTCGTCTATAGAGCTGACCACACAAGTCACCCCAGTGCGGTAGGCATCATAAAATAAAACAACACCAACATGTAAGAGGCAATAGTGACGGGTGGACACTTGCAAGGAGTGATTTAATGGATATATGATCTCATTGCTTTGAAATTTTTTTTAAAAATTAATGCTGGTTTTGCTGATGGTGGTGTATTTTTCAACTTTAATAGGAGTAACCTAAATGGATATGGTACTTTAAAAGTCTCTAAAGTCCTTCCACAAGAAATATCTCATTAGATACTTTCCCATAACCTTATGACATAATTGTGGATCTCATCGCCCTCATTTTCAGATGAAGAAATTCTGACTCACAGAGTTTAGGGATTCCCTTGAAGGCTTTCACCTAAGTGACTGATGGATTCGAACCAGGTTTCTCTGTGAGTAGTGTATTATCCTTGTAATCTTCTCCAAAGCACCAAAGCTAAGTATGATTAAATGATACCAACTAGAAACTTTCCACACCTTCCAGCCTATTAGACCTACAATTTCACATGGCTCAACCTGATGATAAAATAGACTTTGGGAATCCTCAGTCAGGAAATGCAGGCGTGTGATTGAAGGCAGTGAAGGAGCAGGTGGGAACATCAGCAATTGGTTTAGAGTTTAGGGTGAGGGATCGTGCACGGATGCTGAGAGGGAAACAGCATATGTTGTTTGAATCATGAACCACATTTGTATTTGGGGAAGAGATATCTACTTTCATATTTTGGTGCATCATGGAATATGCTTGCAATGCTTTTTCTGAAATTTATAGATCAAAGTTCCAACTGAATCTAAAACAAAAAGTATCAGTGATTTGAAGATTCAAAGAGATACTTTTAGCCTCTAATTTATTTAGAAAGTTTTGAAACCTTGGCATTCTGGTTCAATAAATATTGACTCTACCTTAATTATATAAAATACTTTATAGTGCAATGTAGGTAGTACTTCACACTAATAAAGGTAGGAGGCTGTCATGGGACAGAGGGAAAATACCTGACATGGTGTCATGAGGCCTGAGTTTAACCCCTAACCCTGTTGCATGACTCAGACAAGCCATTGAACACTTGCACAGTTTAATTTTCTTAATTGAAGAGTAAGGATAGCAATACCTATCTCACAGAGGTGTTAGGGTTAACCTACAACATATAGGAGTTAATGGCTCTTGGATGGAACTTTAGCATATCAATAAACCCTCCAAGTTTTTTGTTTGTTTGTTTGTTTGTGTTTTTAAATAGAGGGAGAGAAAAAGAGAAGGAGAGAAAGAGAGAGAGGAAGAGAGAATCAAATATTTAGTTTTACATGTGGATTTTGTTCCTCTGACACTTCATTGTGTACCTGGTGCTGGGGCTCAAACTCACATCCTTGTGCATGCCAGGCAAGTGCCATAACCACTGAGCCACAGCTCCAGCCCCAAACCCTCCAAGTTTGAGAGAAATGGTTCATATGTAGGACCATACACATAAATCTAGGGAGAGTGCTCAGTATTGTCATCAGATTCTTAAAGGACTCCATAAATTATACATGGTTCAGAACTGCCAGTGTATGCAAAAAAATTTTAAGTTGTGAAATACTATGGAAAATTCAGATTCCAGGCTATAGAAGCAATACCCCACAGAGCAAATTTGAGTGGGAGAGAATGTTTGTCTCTAACAAACTTGGATTGGAATTGTATGAGATGATTTGTTAAGTCGAATTTATATTACATTAGTTACCTCTAGCAGCAAAGTCACGTTCATTTAAAATAATTTTAAATATAGGCTTGTTATTGATTTTGAACATATTTCATAGATGATTATCTATAATTTACTAGTTTTTCGTCTTTGGAAATTTTAATGTGTGTATTTGAGATTCTTTCATGATTTTCCTTAGGTGCTGTCATGGGACATTTAAGTATAAGATGAAATAAGTTTCCTTGGTTCCAAGTAGGTTAAACAATCTGTTCACCTCTTACTTTGACTAAATGAATTGTTTTATTAACATATTAAAGGCACGCCAATCCTGCCAAGATCCAGTATTTGGAATTACAAATCATTTCTCAGTGAACATTATTCTTATCAGTATTACTCTTTCAGTGCATTGAACAAAAACAAACTCAATTTGGGGGAAAGTGGAGGAAGGTAACATGAAGAAACAGAAATAATACCAAATATCTTGCTTTTGCAAAGTTCACCAAAGTACTAAGGAACCAGTACTCTAGTTTTAAAATAGGCTGGGGCTGGGCAGTGGGACAGCATATTTGTAAATTTGATGCGCTATTGCTTTCTCAGACATAAAGGCATTATTGTCTGCAAGGAAAGGGTTCTATTGTGTTCATAACGTTGGGACGATGATGGGATTTAGAGCTCTCAGCCTCCTCCTCGGTTTTGGCAAGGATAAATGTAGAGGAAACCCAGGCTGTTCAGGAAGAATGCTGTGTGAACAATGGGGCATTGTATTGATAGAATGACTGAAGCACAAGGTATGGATGAGCAGTGTAGCAGGAAACACGTGACTCCTTCCAACAGAGGAACTGGAGCGTCAAATAAAGGGACTTACATAGATGTATGGGGAAAAAGAGTGCATGGGAGGTACAGTGTACCCAAAGTCCAGTAGTGCAGCCTTAGGCTGGAAGGGGTGAGTTATGGAAAGAGAAGGAGAAAGGACTGTGGAGAGACCACCCTGAGAAGAGGTGGTCTTTTTTTCCCCTCTTCTGAGCTATACCTATGGTTCTAGAGCTGTGTTCTTCATGGAGGGAATTAGCAACTCAAGGCAACTCCACAGGAAGAAAGTCAAGGAAATATAAACACGCTCTTATTCTCCTCCCTCTCTCTAATAACCTGCCATGTCTTTGTAATGGTAGATCTCAACCGGAAGCCAGAGGTCAAGATTTCTAATTGATATATGCCTGCTGCTGGCTTCCTCTAGTACAAGCAGGTGAAGAGAGGATCTTAACCAACTCCCCGAGTTTGGTGGTTTAAAATCCCGAAGGTCTACTTCTCATCGTGCGCTGTCTGCCACATGGGCCAGTGGGGAACATCTCCACTTCAGTTTCCTAACTTTAGAACCTTCTTCAGATATGAAGCAGATTCTGTTTGGAATCTAACCAGATGCTTCAATACAGACAAAGAGAATTCTGAATAGGCTCAAGCCAGAAATTAAATACTTTGCTCTTAAGTAATTCAAGTTGTTTATATTTACCAGAACTAGTTTAGGGCATTTCCCAAGCTAAAGAGAGCCAAGAAGTTAACTTCTACCAGGTGCCTCGATGGAGAAGAATAGTGTGAATAACAACCACAGATGATTTTTCTGTTAAAAGCATGCTATCTCTAAATTAAATTAAGCCAGGATATCAATTTGCAAAATAATTCAGGCAGAATTTAGTTTACAAATAATGTCTTAATATCTGGTGTGATGTTTCAAAGAGCCTATGCATAGATCATACCAGAATTTGGGGAAACCAAAACCATACTGTTTACTGTAATAAGACCCTAGAAGGAATTTTACACATGATTTGGATCAAAATATTAATATTTGAGTTGAAGAAAGACTTTTGTTAAGTTTATGATGTATTACTAAGCCTTTATTCATGGAAAAATTCTTTAAAGAGGCAGAAGGAGAGAGAGAGAGAGAGAGAGAGAGAATCAATTTTATTTAGTTTTTTTTTTTAATCTGGCCTTCATTTCTCCAACACTTAGTTGTGTATATGGTGCTGGGGTTCAAACCTGGGACCTCACACATCCCAGGCAAGTGCTCCAACTACTGAGCAACCACTGTAGCCCTAGTCAAGTAAATTTAAGCAAATTATTCCCATTCATATATAATTTAAAACAGAAAATACTTATCTGAAGAAACTGAACAGTTCTCAGTTATTCATATGCATTTATCCACTTTTAGAATTGTTCTATAACAATTTTCAGAATGGCTACATTATATTACTCACTTGCAACTTAATTGTGTTATTTTTTCCTTCCAGTAGTACAGTATTACTATTTATAAGTGAACTACAAATAAGCATTAGGAATATCTAGCACCTCAGAAACATACATTATATACAAGAGGGATAAAAATCACATACTATAGTTACAAATGTAAAATTGATGGGACTAGAGGGAGGTGGAAATCTTGTGTACTTAGAAAAAATCCTTTTGTTTGGAATCGTTTTGGAAGCTAGAGATTGGAATCTATTCTGGACGTAAAATATGACATTCATTTTCTAGTATTTTTTTAAATAAAGAGACAAGGACAGTGAGAGAGAGAGAGAGAGAGAGGCCAAGAGAATCAATTTTTATTGAGATTTTCACATGACTTTCTTTGCTCAGACACTTAGTGTGTACCTGGGCGCTGGGGTTTGAACCTGTGTACTTGCGCAACACTGGACAAGCACATTAACTGCTAAGCCACCACTTCAGCCCCCCATTTTCTAGTATTTTGGTAGTCAGAAGCTAGTCTTCATTTTGTCTGAATTTGTAAAGGTAATGATTACTGGGAATAAATCCTAAATATTAATCAATAGTGTTTCCTGAATACCCCAAAGAATGTTGGTGGGAAAGTAGTTTCAAATATCTTAAGCTTAGTGGTTTCTAACTATGTGTTCTTCCTTTAACAGATTCCATGATGGACAGAGAAATTCTGCATCCAGTTGATGTCCAATTGTTGCTGAATGTGTTGCTTTCCTTGAGGGATTTCTCTTGGCTGGTGGAGCCTGCACTACCTGGACATGCAACAGCCTGTGGGTGCTGGAGAAATAACTCATCAAGGAGCAGTCTTCTCCTTCAGACCTAGAAAAATTGAAATTGTGGGGTCCTCTGGATGGGAAGAACCAATCTCCTGAGAATATGGAGGGATGACTCTCTCTCTCTCTCTCTCTATATATATATATATATATATAGTCATAAACTTACGTACACATAAGTTTGTGCAAGACTTCATACTTTACAACAACCTTTTAATATGCAAAGATTACTAATTATATTTTAGATTACTGCATTATCTGCATTTTTTTCTGCCCCCTCCACTCTAGTCAACATGCTTGATGGCACCAGGGCAGGATAACTGTAAAAATACTCCATTCAGGAAACAGAAAATGGCTAATATGCACAGTAGTCATGGTTCCGTGGTAAGAAGGAAACACTGTGGATAGTCATTGTTAAGTCTTGGTTCAGCTCAATGACATATCCTTTGGTTATTTATTAGGTTTGAGTTGAAAGCCAGGTTCAATCTGAATTTTGTCACAAAGCTGTTTCTTTCTTTTTATGAGAGAGAGAGAGAGAGAGAGAGATAAGCGAGTGAATCAATTTTATTTATTTTTCCATCTGGCCTTCATTTCCCTGATTCTAGTTGTGTGGGTGGTGCTGGGATTTGAACTTGGGTTCTTGCACGTGCCAGACAAGCGCTCCAACTGCTGAGCCACCACTCCAGCTCACATAGACTCTTTGTTATTCAGTTTAAAAAATATTTTCAAATGTTTGAGATAAACAGACCCAACTTTTTGAGGGTTAAAATTTCTGGGTACTTTCATACTCTGGGTACTTTCATTTTCATGGGTTTAGTGGGTAATTCTTTCCTGCAGTCATTTCTGCTTCTATGACTTTGATAGATAAAACTAGGGACATCTAATGTGTGCTCATAGAATTCTGTTTCCCAGTTCCTTTTCCTGAAGCTACAGGCTGGGGAGATTAGTGGTCAGCCTTCCAAGACATCAAGCGTACCATTGCTGCTCAACTTGGGGCTGCACAGTTCTAGTCTTTGAAGTTAATGTCCTAGTTATCTTCTGCCAATGCCATAGATTTTAGATTTTTTTTCCACTCTTGGTATTAACTTCTATTCTAGATAACACTAACTGAAGAATCAGATAAACCTTGGAATCTGATTGGCTTAACACAGCAAGAAGTTGGTTCTTTGCTCATGTACATTCCAGCACAGTAATCCCCATTTTTCCTTACTCAAGATCCCTAGTACCAAGCCTTATGCATGGTGTTTTTTTCCCCTACACAAATTTAGTATGTTTTCCGTCTGAACTATAGCATGATCATAAATTTTGCAATTTGAGGTCAGACAACAAAACTAACACAAATTTCTTCTTCCCCCTTCACAGTTTTACTTAAAGATGATTAGTTCTTACTGTAGATCTAAGCAAACTCAGACTATTTTTTTTCTTTTTTAAGTCAAGAACTCCACCTTTTCACGGAAAGGAAACACTTTATGATTTCTCTTTGGCATACCCAAACTGCCAGCATCAGTATTATTGTGCTTCAGGGCCATTATTAAGTAAAATAAGGGTTAGATAAGCACAACCATGTGATACTGCTGCAGCCTGACAATTGCCAAGGGTAAGAACTGACCGACGGGTGGGTAATGTATACAGTGCAGATGCGCTGGATGCAGAATGATTCACACAACACCTGGCATGATGGAGTGAGACTGCTTGATATTTTATTTCCTCATGCAAGTCAGAATTGTGCATCGTTGAAAACTTATAATTCCTTATTTACAAAAATTTTAATTTTTTTAAAAGAGAGAGAGAAAAAGAGATAATTCATTTTTTATTTTTTCATCTGGTTTTTGTTGGGCTGGAACAGTGGGTCAGTGGTTGGAGTGTTTTCCTGACATGTGCAAGGACCTGGGTTCCAACCCCAGCACCAGATACACAATTAAGTGTCAGAGAAAAAAACTCACATGAATAAATAAAATTAATTCTCATCTGGGTTTTGTTTTTCTTCCCCTTAGTCGTGTATGTGGTGCTAGGGTTTGAACCCAGTTCCTCAAGCATGCCAGGCAAGCATTCTACTGCTAAGCCACCTCTCCAGCCTCTTAATTTAATACATTTTTATTACAGTTAACCACAGGTAGCTGAAACCTTTTAAAGCAAAACTATCGATCATGGGGACTACTGTAGTTAGAAGGTGCTAAGGGTTTGGTTCTAGGCCTTCATTTAGCAACCCAACAGTTCTGTTGTTTTCAGTATATAATTTTGAGGCACTGACATCCAGCCAGCTGATACAACCCTCATCCCCTTTAGACTCTTCCCTACCTACCCTGACTTCTCAGGATTCCTATGGCTTTTAATATCATCCATTTGCTGATGACTCCTAAACTCTTTCCCCCCTGGTTGTGTGTATGTAGTTGCCTTCCCAATTCCACTTGGATGTCAGTTAGGTATCACACTCTTAATATGTCCAAAATCAAATATTTAATTTTTCCCTCAAAATTTCCACTCCCTAATATGATCAATATGAATACTTGGTGTTGAAATTCACCAGTTATTCAGGCTAAGAATCTAGAAGTGATATTGAGTCTTTTCTTAATATCATGTTCTGCATAGAATCTACAAACAAATCCTATCAGTTGTAATTTCAAAATGCTTCTAGAATCCAGCCATTTCTCATAGTTCCACAGCCATCCGTTTCCACCTACTCCAGTGTAATGGTGATATAACTGGTCTTATTCTTAGAATCCACTTACCACACATCAGCCAAAGTAATATTATTTAAAATAAATTAGATTATACTACTCCTCTGTGTGAAACTCCTCAGTTAGAATGAAAACCAAGTCTTCCATAATCACTTCTAAGGTACTTTATAACACTTATCATCAGACATTTTGACAATTCCATTGTGATTTGTTTTGTTTAATGGTGTGTCTTATCATCTAGGAATGAATGTGTTAGAGATTTCATTTGCTGTGGCATCCATAAAACCCAGAATGCTTCTTGGTTGATGAGAAAGGCTGAACAAGTGCTTTTGAATGAATAGTAAAATGACTTAATAAACTAACTTTCATATCCTTTTGTAATGTCTTGGTCTTTTTGTTATTATTTATATGACTTTTTCATATTAACATTATTAATCACTATCTCATTAGTTTTAGTTTACAAATTAGTATTTTTGCTTGAATATCTGTGTTTCTATCCATCAAACTGTTCAACATAGTAATACATACTGAGTGTCTTTCTTACAATAATGTTCAGCATCCTTTCCCTAGGTTCCTTCTCTATCATGAGCTTGTATGTAGTCATACATAGTTTCCTAATGTCTTCTAATTCCTAGCCTGATTTTAGGTGAGCATGATGCCTAGTCTTCCTCTAGAACCATCTCAGGTTTTATAGTAAGTTCCCCAGACTAGATTCTAGCATCTACATACAGAAAAGCCATTTGCTTAGAAGTTCTTAGAAATACTTGGACTATGAGTACTTGTTACCAGAAGTGGCAGACCAGGTGTCTTTTTTCCAAGTGATTTCTCAGGAAGTATCCAGATGCTACCTGTCACCCTAATTCCTTCCTCCTTTGTCTTGCTTCCTAACCAAAGGGAAGGAGAGTCTTCTCAGAACTAGAAGTACACTTTTTTCATTCAATACCTGCCAAACACAAAAGAGAACATGCGATACTAAGTCATGTTTGCTGGATAGATCTTATGAAGTAAGGTGAACCTTATAATTTTAAGTGGCATCCAGGAAAAGAAAATTCTGTTTTTTAAATTCCACCAAAGACTCTTTGGTATATGAAGGTCAGTTTCCTTGGTGTGAGTTTCCTTGGTGTGTGTGCGTGCACATTGAGATAGTGTTTTAATTGTGCAGATTTGTTTTGTTTAGTTTTTGTATTAGTGTGACCAAAATACCTGCTAGGAACAGCTTCGAGAAAGGAAAGGTTATTTGGGGCTCATGGTTTCAGAGGTATCAGTCCACAGATGACCAACTCCATTGTTCTGGGCCCATATGGGTCAGCACATCATGTGGGAAAGCCTCAAAGGAAGAAAGCAGCTCAGTTCCTGGTGGGTTCAGGAAGCAGAATGAGAGAGGGAAGGGGAAAGGGAAGGGGAAAATTCAATCCCCCATGCACCCCCTAGTGAGCAACCTCCCAAAGCCATACCCACCCTCCTACAGTTACCACCCAGTCAGTCCAGTCAAACTAGGGTGGACTGATTAGGTCTCAGCTCACATAATCCAATCATTTCACCTCTGAACATTCTTGCATTAATAGGAACTTTAGGGAGACACCCCATATCCAAATTATAACAAGATTGAACAACTTCAGAGGAGCCATCTACTTTAGTGATCAGTTGTATAATTTTTGCAAAAATAAAATAGAGTCTTGCTTTTTGCTTGACTTTCCCAAAGTAATCTAGTAGTGAGTTTCTGTTGAGTTGGGTGTAAGGAAGAAGGGTAGAGAGAATGGGGGAGTGAAACAGTGGTGGAGGTTGAGGAGAGCAATAGAGATTTGGGGGATTTGAGATTATCCCAGGAATGCAAGAGGATGGAGAATCCCCAGCAGACTTAAAGCCTCCTGTGAAATATTGCAGAAGGGGAGGAGGTCACAGGTATGTTAAGGTGAAACTACAGGAATAAAAGCTTTTTTCAGTAATGTTTTATTCTTTTCACAATATTTCAAGTTTTTTTCTAAAATGTGACAAAGAGAAACTGTAGGGAACTTTTTTCATACTATAGAATATTGTGAAGACTACACTTTTCTGATTTTCCCTTTTAGAGAAATATTGTAAACCTTCTGTAGCACAAAAATCAAAATCCAAGAAACCTATCAGTCTGAATGCTTAGGACAGGTGATGCGGTAGGAGAAGGTATAGAAACCTTGATTTAGGGGCTAATTATATGGATACATGGAAGGTAAACAGGCACAAATATACTCAGCCTTACTTCTGCAATAAATTGCCTTCCTGTGGAAAAAAAAAGAGGCATGATAGTTATCCACTTCCAGGAATATGTTTAATAGCAGAAAGGACAAATTCCTGTAAGATTTGACCACAGTTGGCTCTTACACTTTGTGGGCTGTGGGAAGCCCTATTCTTCTCATTGTTTGTGAATTGCTATCATACTTGTTCTCTTATCTTTTGAACGTTTTCATTCCAAAATGTTCTTATGGTTCTGAAAGTCCAACCTGCTTTTCCTGAAATCTCTTTTTCCTTCTTGAATAAGAAAATAATCCTAGAAATTGAGGATATAATATTTCATTTTTGTGTAGAGATTACGATGTGCAAGTGAATTTAACTTTCCCTTTGTCCTTCCTTATATATTTATATATTTTAGCAATATTAATTTAGAAATGTCCAAAGCTTTCTACTCTAATTTATTTACTTCCAATTTAGGTATAGATTAGTAGTGGAGCAAGAATTTATCTTCACATTCACTCCACTATATTATTCATTGATTATTCAAACATTTTCTGAGCTAATGAGCTATGCTGATTAGTGGCCCAGTGCTGGATCTGTAAAGATAATGAAATATGTTTCCATCCTAAAAGAACTTGTAGTCTTAGAGAGAGATTCACAAATAAAATATCCAATGGCATCGGATTAATAGTATTACAGACAAAATAGGACTGAAGTACATAAGGTAGAAAATGTTAACTATGCAGGGGTTCAGGAAAGCCATCTTAGAAGAGATGATATTGGAACTGAGTTTCAAAGATGATCAGGTGGCTTCAGTTGGTGAAAGTGAGCCAGGACGGTCAAGAGAGACAGCACGGTATCTCCTATAGTTGCAATGAAGAGTCAGTGGCTTCATAAAAGTGGAAAGGAGCTTAGATAGAGTTGGTAAAGGAATATTGGGCCAGAGATAGATCAGAAGAGACTTAGGAACTAACATTTGGGTCTAATTCTGTGAACTATAATAGGAATTAAAAGGAATTTCAAGGCAAGTGAGTGACATGATCCACTTTACTCATTAGGAATGTAGCTAGTGTCTGCTTCATCAGGGAGTTATAAGATACAAAACCCTTCTAAGAATCCAGAAAGATGTTTGAAAGTTCAGAATTAATGTGACAAGGGACAAGGATGGTATGTAGGGCTGGATTTGAAGTATTTCTGCTGAAGTATTTCTGCTTGGAATAAATAGAACACTTAAGCTTTATTTTTTTAGAATGGAACATAAAGTGAAATGATGACATGTGAATTTCATAGTGAGATTAAAACTTAGCAGATGAACTAGTTTTTACCAGGACAGCATATTTCAAAGAGTTTTGAGTTTTGGTCTGCCAAGTATTTGAAAAGTACTAATAGAATTCAAGTAAGAGGAATCTTATCTTTCTGAAGAGTGCCCATGTCCACTTTAACTCTCCTAACTATCTACAACATGAATTGATCTACATAGACATATCTGCACCTCCCAGGACCATCAGTGCCAGTGACACCGTAAGACACAAGCAGTTCAGTAAAGGAACATTTCTTTCCAAAGTCCTCGCCTGAGTCACAGCTCAGAGGGCACATGATACAGTTATTGCTTTTCTGAGTTTTCAAAAATACGATAATAAAAAAGAAAATAAAACACCAGACTTATAGTCTCAAGGACTGTAGAAGTTTCAAAGGTTACAGCAAGTATCTTTTTCTTTCAAACTTAGCTTATTTCTTGAGCATCAAAAGTGTGTAAGACACACACTTGTAGAAGTTGGAAAGTAACATAAGACAGTATTCAAGGTTATGGGGTTCACAGTTCCCTAGACCCTCAGTTCACAGGGACTCTCAAGCCTATGGGCAGTCCACACGAGTCTTTCCAACTCCCTCCAAAATCCCTCCAATTCTGGGAACAACTGTGTGAGATGCATGAATGTCCCCTCTTACGTGGGTGTTGTTGTTTTTTTTTTTTTTTTTTTTGGTTCTGGGAATTGAACCCAGAGGCACTTAACTATTGAACTACATCCCCAGCCAATTTTTTGTCTTATTTTGAGTCATGGTCTTACCAAATTGCTGATGGCTGTGTTAAGTTGCTGACATTGGCTTTGAACTTGTGATCCTCCACCTCAGCCCCCTGAGTCACTAGGAGTACAATGTACCACAGACCCCAGCGCTTCTGCAGTCTTAAAGTGTGGGTTATCTTTGACTATATGATTGGATACATATAACCAATTGCTGTCAGCACAGATTAGTCTATGTTAAGAGAGAGAGAACAATAACTTCTTGCTACTTCTGAAGATATAATTAACTTGTCTCAAAAATTTTGAGAGGTGAATTAATCAGCTTTTTGTCACTTAAGTGAAATATCTTGGACTATAGGAAAAGGAAGTTCATTTAGCTCACAGTTTTTTTTTTAAGGACAGCAAGATAGTGAGATAAAGAAAGAATCAATTTTATTCATTTTTTTTCATTTGGCCTTTTTTTCTCTGACACTTAGTTGTACATGTGGTGCTGGGATTTGAACCCAAGTCCTCATGTTTGGAAGGCAAGCACTCTAACCACTGAGCAACTGGTCCAGCTCCTAACTCCAGTTTTAAGGTTCAAATTTCAGATGGTATAATGCATATTTGGAGGCTTCCTTTGGCTGTATCATCTTGTGGTGTTCCCCAACCCCTTTCAAGGCACACCCTAAGACCATAGGTCTTCCCAACGGAACCCACATCTTAAAGATCCACAATACTTCCCAATACCACCATCTTAGGAACCAAGGCTTTTGAATACGGACCCTTGGACAACACTCAAAATCCAAACCATTGCAAGAATTATTTATTTTCTTATAGTTTAAATAGTGATAGCAAGCAAACCTTGCTTTTCTCCATTATCACCTCCTGGGCTTGTTGAGAGAGGCAACTTATGTAGAACAGTTTTCACAGAACCTTCTAGAAAAATGTTTTGATTCTGTATGTATGACGAATAAGGATATGGCATTTATTATGTATCTGTATGCATAGCAGACATAAATATAAAACTTCGTGAATTGTTGAAGGTTAGTCATATTTCATTTATGATCCTCTCCTTTTGAAAGGTAAAGAAAGAAGACCAAATCATAAGAATGTTTATATTCTGCAAGTACTATTTCAAAGAGGGTAAATATTAGATCCTGGTGTTATGAATATATTGCCTTGTTATGAATAAAAAGAATTTGAATAAATGACAGTCAATCCCCAAATCTGCAAATCTTTGGAATGAAACAAGCCAAAGTGAAACGATAAAGTAGCTAATCTTTGAAAGGATTTACAATCAATAAGGATGTGGCTCCAGCTCTGGTGACAAGAGTTATAAGACCATTCTATAAAAGGACTGAACCCAGCTCAACGGACAGGGCTCCTACTCTTCACATTCTGCTTGTTTGATCCTGTGTGATCTAACTTGGTTCTTCAACTTGTCCCAACACAAGTGTTTGAAACATGGCACAAGGAGTGGCCCCCCATTGGCAGGTCATGACCTGAGAGAGTGTGGACATGACTATGACCTCCTTTACCAGCTCACCAGGCTGAGGAAGGAACCCAGGCTACAGAGGGCGCTGCCTGAGGACCTGAGCAAGGGTTTAAGGAAGATGGCCAATCCTGGGTCCACTGTCCTCTGATGATTGGACCTCTGGCTCATGACCTGAGCGTCAAGGACTCAATTCAGTTGGGAGGACAATGGCAGTCATCTTTTCTTTCTCCCAGCTTCCCACTCCCTCCTTCTCCTTTTGGCTAGATTAGACATCACTCAGAACATTTAATGACCATTTTGTTTGATTTTTTTGATACTGTACTATTTGCAGACAGACTTTCCTTCTGACAGAAGAACACTTTTGATAACATTCTGGTAAAACCAACCAATCAACCCAGGCATGAGACAAACTGATTATTAGTTGGAAATCTGGTTGGAAGACACTAGCCAACTTTTCTCCATGCTTTCCATAATAATATTCCTAAAGTCACATGCTAGTGGAATGGCTCATAATTAAGCTGGGATGAAGGCAAAGTGTGCTTTCGATAGGAAGAATACAGGTTATTCTACCTCACAGATACCTGACAATCTACTGATGCCTAGCAATATGTCAGTGGTCAGTTGACTTAACTTCTTGGAATGCCCCCTTCTGTGAAATGAGGGTGATATTGCCTCATTGGGAATAAAAGTTGAATGTGTAAGGTGATTGGCACCTGTGAAAATTGAGTGAAATGAAAGTATCCTAGTGTTTTGTTCATGTGAATTCTTGGCCTGTCTTAAACTACGTATCCAATGTTTCATTCTTATTTGTGCAACATGTTTTTGTTCTGCACCTACTAAGTGCAGTGTTAGGGACTGGGAAACAAAGGGAAGTAAAATGGAAGTCCTGTTCTTAAATAGGTAATAGTGTAATGATATTTGGGATGCTTATGCACATGCCCAAAGAGTGGAGTCTAATAATTCCTTCTCTTGTTGAAAATTTTATATTAACAAACAAAATCAGCAAGTTGGTATTTTTGGAGTGCCATATGACGTGGATATACATAGATGGCTCTTAGGTGGAAATTCTAGAAAACCAAATCTTGAACTCTGCAATACAATTCTCGGGACACAAAAGCCATGAGCTATATGTTTGTGCAGTTAGTTTCCCAATACACTCTTCCAGTTTTCCAATAATAGCTTCAATTTTGTCACACAATATTTTTTTTCCTCCTGAAATCCATCTGGCTTGAATTTTAGATCCAGGATCCTCTTGTCTTGTTTCTTTTCATAACTTCTAAAGGCTGAGTCAATGGAGTTCCCAAAATAGATTTACAAGTTTTTTTTAAAAAGACATAAGGAAGGTTTGTTTTGCATCTTTTATCTCCAAAGTTCAAGAGACTTTATAACACCCACCTCACAGAATAAACAAGGTCATCAGCTTCTGTGGTGGGAAACAGGAGGTGCGAGCTGAGATGACCGGCTTCAATCCACATTATTTGAGTGTGGGATTATTTGTTAAGGGATTTTGCCGCAATCACAAAGCTACATTTGCATTGCCACAATTTTTCCATGGGACTTGGAGAGAGTAAAGAGAATATGAAATCTTATTTTAATTTGAGGTGGTTATGCATATATTTAGGCTGAATAGGGAAGAAACATTATTAATATGCAATGTTTAACTACTACTTGGAAGACGTAACACATTGAGAAGGAAATGAATCAATAATCTTATTTTGAAAGGGATTTTAGAGATCATCTTGTTTAACTGCCATGTCTATGGATGAACAGACTGAGTTAGGGGTTTTGCCATGGTAATCCCACAACTAAGGTGTCCTGTCTTCCAGAACACAGCTTTGTTTCCCTCTAATGATTAGCATGCACTTATACTGCTGAAGGGCCTTCTAGCTATTGTCACATGCTGTAACTGGCAGGGCAGACTGGATGCATGTACAAATGAAATTTGCATTATACCTGATATAAAAATCCTAGTGCCCTAAGTAGCTGTTTAATGAGGATGCCTTTGCTCCATTCGGACCAGTGAAAAGAACACATATTTCTGACTGTATTTAATAAATTGCCTCCTTGAGGGCAATAAATCCTGTTCTTCTGGAAAGTCTCATTCACCTCACATGGGTAAAAAATTTGCTTCTTCACAAATTCTGTTATTTACTCACAATCCATAAACAGAATAAAGGCAGCTTTGAGTTATTACTGTTATTGCAAATTCAGACAAAATGAAGAATGAAATCTGGTGGTGGGAGACTGTTGCTAAAGTGGGTATTGGTCCATCACAGCTAAATAGAAGGAAGAAAAGGAATACTAAGCCTCTTAGACTTATGGTTAGATGAATTTACTTAATTGTGGTAAAACTGAATATTTGCCTAGTAATGGAAAACTTTTGAAGTTTGGTTTATTTTACTTTTCAAAGACACTGAATGGTTCAGAAGTAAAATGGCTCTCTTCATAGTTCTGATGGTATTATTTTTGAATTTTAAAAGATATCAGTTAAAACATATATTTGTGAAAAAAAATAACAATGGATTTTAGGCAGCTTGACTTCTATTGGTGTTCTTCCCTGTATTTCCTGTATTTTTCAAAAGAAATTTGGTAAGTTTTATATTCAAGGTGATTAGATCAATGGTTAGATTTTTCAGCACTATTTCAACTCAAGTTTGGATTTTTTGCTTTATTTTGGCTCCTCCATCCATCTCCTCTCGCTTCCCATGTAACCCAATGAGAGAAGAAGAAATGGTAAGAAATGACCATTTACATTCCCATTGTTCCCTCTGGAGAATTGTCTCCTTTTCGCCCATACCCTTACCAAAAGCTACAGATGAAAGATTTTTTTTTCAATTCCATGTAAAATTTTGTGAGTATTGAAATATATTGGGTAGGTCAAATATAGTTTAGAAGCATTAATTCCTTATTAAAAATAATGTGATAACATTCCCTATTGGGTCATGCAGAGTAGACCTGCTTCTAATGATACAAGAATAAAAGTTTCACATGGAAAATACTTCTTGTTTGGAATTTAAACCAGAAAATGTTGGTGATGTGTATTTAGGAAGTTTGAGGTTGACTCAATGGAGAATTAAGGATAGAGCAGTCATTTACTATTTTGAACATTTATGAAGACAATCTATTGTGGGTTCATGAAATTCTTTAATGGTTAAAGAACATATCAGAATTAGATTACCCTTCTGTCTTAGTCTATTTGGACTTATTTAACAAAATATTATGGTCTGGGTAGATTATAATCAAGAGAAATTTATTTCTGACTATTCTGGAGGCTGGGAAGTCCAAGCTGAAATTACCTGCAGATTTAACATCTGGTAAAGGTTTGCTTCATGATTCAAAGGTGGCACCTTCTTGCTGTGTCCTAATTAAGGCAAAAGGGGCAAGACAGCTCTCTGTTGCTTTTTTTTTTTTTAATAAAAGCACAAATCCTATTTATAAGGATCCACCCTTATGACTTAATCACCTTCCAAAGGCCCCACTTCTAACACTATCACTTTGGGGATCAGAATTTCAACATATGAATTTTGGGGGAACATCAACATTCAGATCATAGAACCTTCCAATATTATATTCACTTTTAAAATATTTGATAATGATTCTCCTTGTTCTTTTCTTTTCAGATTAAAGAGTTTTAGTTTTTTTTTTTTTAATCCCTTACCATGTCGAAATCGCCATTGCATTAGTAAATTTGGGGTCTTTGCATGGCCCTCCTGCAACGCCAGCATGTCCTCTTGTACAGAGCTGTGACGAAAGTGTCCAGGTGATCCGGGCTTGAAGGAAGTTTGATTCTATATGAAGAATGGCTAATGTTTTGAATTTTATTTCAACAAAATCTCTAGTAGTTTTCCTTCTTTTCTTTATGATGATAATTGAAGTTCCTTAGAATATATAACTTGAAAAAAATCATGACGTAGAAATATACATGCAAATTAAAGAACCAGGAATTAAAAACATAAGAATTCAATCACCTGTATATTTCTACGATTTCTAAGATAATAAAGAGTTTTATTTTTACAAATGAGAAAAGAAGGCAGACATAAAATTCATAAAAAAGTGAAATTTAAATTACATTGCATTTAAAAACTTCTTTTTCCCTCTTCATAAATTGTTCTACCTGGTTTCTGATCGGCTGTTTTGGAGGTCCCCTTATAGGATGCCTATATAGCCAGTTATCTGTGAGACTGCTCATCCCTTGTTTTCAAATCTCCATGCCTAGTACTGAGAATTTTTGGCTTTTGCTTTTTTTTTAAATTTTTATTCAATAAACATGGTCTTACAACAGGAGGGGTTCATCATCATACAATCAAGAACAAAAGCTTAATGACAGAAGAAGCCAATATTGGTGTCAGACCATGGTTTCCCCCTTTGGGTTCCCCATGGTTCCATGTTTCACTTTACTTAAGACCCAAGTTAATTGGACTTCTTTTGGAAGTCAGAGGTTCCACTCAGGTTAAATTCCCCCATACTACCTCCCTCTGGTCACCTTGATGTCCTTCCTATTCACTTCCCCCCTCCCTAACCCCTACGTCCCCTGGGAACCTAAGCACAGTTCCCCATGATCATGTAAAAATTCATACATACTGAGATAATTGATAGGTTAGCCATCTAACGTACTAATTCTGCTTATATTCTAGCTTCCACAAATGAGAGAAATCATTCGGCCCTTGAGTCTCTGAGTTTGGGATACTTCACTTAGCAAAACTTTTTCCATCTCCATCCACTTGGCTGCAAATGCCATAATGTTGTTTTCTCTAATAGCCGAGTAGTACTCCTTTGTATGTATGTACCAAAGTTTTTGGATCCATTCATCAAGTGAGGGGCATCTGGGTTGGTTCCATAATTTAGCTATAGTAAATTGAGCTGCTATAAACATTGATGAAGCTGTATCTTTATAGTAAGCCAATTCTACTTCTTTTGGGAAGATACCCTGGAATGGGATAGCTGGGTCAAAAGGCGGTTCCAGCCCTAATTTTTTGAGGAGTCTCCACACTGCTTTCCAGAGTGGCTGTACCAGTTTGCAGTCCCACCAGCAATGTAACAGTGTTCCTCTTTTCCCACAGCCCCTCCAGCACCTGTCATTATTTGTATTCTTCATTTTTGCCACTCTGACCAGAGTGAGGTGCAATCTCAGTGAAGTTTTGATTTGCATTTCTCTTATTGCTAGTGATGAAGAGCATTTTCTCATATGTTTGTGGGCTTTTTGGACTTCCTCCATTGAGAAGCTTCTTTTTAGTTCCATAACCCATTTATTAATTGGGTTATTAGTGGTTTTGTTATTTAATTTTTAAAGTTCTTTGTACATTCTGGATATTAGCCCTCTGTCTGAGGTGTAGCAGGGAAAAATTTTCTCCCATTCTGTAGGTTCTCTCTTGAGACTCTTGACTAAATCCTTAACTGTGCAAAAGCTTTTTAGTTCAATTGCATCCCATGCATTTACTCTTGATTTTACCACTTGTGCCATGGGAGTCCTGTTAAGGAAGGCTGTGCTGACCCCTATGTCATGTAATGTTGAACCTACTTCTTTTTCAAGCAGTTGTAGGGTTGCTGGTTTAATATCCAGATCCTTGATCCATTTTGATTTAATTTTTGTGCAGGCTGAAAGGTAAGGATCCAATTCCAGTTGTCTATGTATGGCTGTCCAATTTGTCCAACACCATTTGTTGAACAGGCTATCAGTCTTCCACACTATGCTTTTCTTCTTTATCAATGAATATTTTAATCAGACATTGTCACAGGTGTTTGGATGCTTATTTATTCAGTACCCTCCGAAATCTCTGAGGGCAGAATTTTCTTTCTATTTCCTCTATGTCCCCAATTCTAGCAAAGCTCTTAGTGTGCAGCAGGAACTTCCATCTCCCATTGAGGAGCACTGGCTACCCTGAATTTTAGCTGCAAAGGACTTATCCTTTATTTCCAGAATTTCTGAAGAGACAGTGTGTTAAGAATTGGCTCATAAAATGTTTGTGCTGAAGGTGAACTTAAACATCTTTCCGTCTACTTCCATCCCCTATGGATGAGGCAATGAGATTCAGGGAGGACTTGTCTGTTTTGTGCTTCTGCGTTTGTATAGTAAGATAGTATAAAGGATGATAGCAACATCTGACAAATTATACTCACTACAGAGACAGATGGGATAATTTCCCATGTCATTGAGCACCAACTATATGGCAACCCCATATATCAGAAAATTTTACCTTTAGGGGAGCTTTGTTGAGATAGTCACTGGGTTCTCTCTGAGCACAGAGTTGGGTCAGGCACACAGCTGAGAGCTATGATATCCCAGCCAGACAGTGAGGAGACAGAGGTGGAAGAAATTGTAAAGGGAACTTTGAAAAACGTGGGAGAGGAAAGCAGAGGTCATTGCCTTTAGGATTATCCAAAATGAGGACATCCAAGACAATATCTAACCTGGAGGAAGTAAAAAAGGTGGGTCTGGGTGGGCTTGTGGCATAGGAAAGGATTCTCTTTTTTTTCCCTCATACTCTGTTATCTGAAAGCAAGACAGAACAGAGAGAACACTAGAGGATCCAAGAAACTCAGTCAGAAACAGGCCAGGGAGGTGATTTGGCTTCTCAGTGGGAGTCCTGGGGAGAGGTGCTGGCTTCTCGAAGTGAAGCCTGTGCTACACCATGAATTCTGCCTCAAAAGAATAATTGCCAAATTTTGCCAATTTCAGGAGTAGGAGTTCAGTGATTTGAACATTTGTTGAGAGACTAACGCAAGGACAACGATTTGGACTCGCACTGAGAGAATAATGTGGCAAGCTGTAGTTATCTGTGTATCCAGAAGAGGATCTTGGATTTCTGTCTTTCTCTTTCTTTCTCTCTCATACACATTCATCTTCTATATTTGAATACACAGACATATGCAAAAATAAATCCATGTTGTGTCTTACTAAAATTCTTTGATTCTTACTGCTGAGATTAGAAGATAAGAAATATTAAAATGAATTAAAACATCCAAATGCTCTGGGTAAAGGTCATTTGTAACATAATGAAAACAGACCATCAGGTAGGGTTCTAGAACCTCTTCTTTAGAAGTAGAAACAAAGAAAAATGTTTTATTTACAATAAACTTCTTTGAAACACATGGTCTTGTCAAACAGGATAACAAAATATTTCAGTGTGGGAAGATTCAGAAAGCACACATATGTTTTAAAATGATTCTTTATTTGATAATTTGATTCTCTCATAGCTCAGTTGTGTGTGTGTGTGTACGTGTGTATTTTGCTACCACTTGATTCAGTAAATACATCCCAGAAAAAAATAAAATATGTTCACTTAGTTCATGAGTTTCGTGATACAGTTGGTGTCTAAATAACTTTATCCTCAGCAGAAATAACTTCCTGTTTTAAAAGAAAATAATTCAAAAGGTCTTATAAGGAAGGCTCATAAGGCTTCTTGGAAATCAAGAAGTTCTTACAAAACATTTTGATGTGTTTAGTACAGAGGAATTAGGAACATATGGTTTGCATTTTCCTTAAATGCACATGGTTTTTAAAAATTAAGGGGTAATGTTCTTGGCAAAATAGGTTTTGCCAAACCCAAACTGTTTAAAAAATTGTTCAAGATGTTCAGTAAGGCCAAAAGGCCCCAGGCTTCCACAGTACTAATAATAGAATCAATCAGGAAAACCAGAATGAAGTCACTAAACTCATTTTAACAGTGTCTTGAAACAACCAACCAAAATAAATCTCAATGTAGCAACAATCACAAGCAATTAGAATATAATAACTTTTTATGTTTATACTGAATAAAACCCCAAGCTAGTAGTTAAAATCATTCTAGGAATTCTGGAAAGTTGGCAGTGTATTTTGTTTGACTGAAATTATTGATTATATCTATAAAAATGATGAAGAGATTAGAAGGGATTGTGCAGATAAAGTACCTACCAGAAATAATTTCAGAATTTTACCATGGTTTATCGAGAGATGGAGGTTGACTTGACTGTATAAAACCCACACATTCTTTAGTTAGATGATGCATGCAGAGGCAATGACCACAAACATTTCATTAACCTGGTATTGAGTTTTACTTGTCACAGCTGGAAAAGAATCTATTAAATCACTTAGTGATGTTCCCAGAGATGCAGAGATGAAACAGTGGGGAATTGCAGACTGAAGGCTGTCCATGGGTACAGAAAGAATCATTGGGTGTAATTTCAGCTGTCAGAGAGAAAATTCTAAAGGAATCCAGTCTCTGCACCTCAGTATTTATTCTCAAAACTATTTATTTTGAAATTATGTGATAGTCTTGCACATAGTAGGGATTTGCTAAAGAATGCTTCAATTTTATCTCGTGTCAGTCAGCTTTCTCTACCTGTAACAAACTTAAAAAATTAAAAGGTTTATTTTGGCTCACAGTTTTAGAGGTTCTAGATCATGATCGAATGGACGCATTGCCCTGGGCTTCTAATGGGGTTTTGGATGGCAATGATAGCAAATGTGTGGAGGAGCAAAATTGCTGACCTCATAGACAGGAAGCAAAGGAGAGGAAAGGGACAGTGCTGGGTTCCCATAACCCTTTTCAAGAGTCCATCCCCAGTGGCCAAGGATTTTCCACTAGGCCCCACTTCTTAAAAGGTCCACCACCTCCCAACAGCACCATGCTGAAGATCAAGTCTTTAAGACATGGGGGACACTCAACATCCAAACTATAGCAGAAATGACTTCTTTACATGAATATATTTTCATGATCTTTATCAACATCTTCATTTTCTTCCAGGCATGGTGATGCATGCCTACAAGCCCAGCAGCTTGGGAGGCAGAGGCAAGAGGATCACAACTTCAAAACCAGCCTCAGCTATTTAATGAGGCCGTAAGCAACTTAGCAAGATCCTGACTCTAAATAAAAAAATAAAAACAGACTAGGGGTGTGACTCAGTGGTTCAGTGCCCCTGATTCAATCCCTGGTACCAAAAACAAAGTTTATTTTCTATTCTTGATCTGAATCTGGGCATCATGAGTAATCAGTAGATTTCCTTTAGTTGTTGAATCCTTGATGTTTAAAAATAACAGCATAAAATCTCTTATTTTTTCTCAGACTACATATAATAATTGTTTGGAGCTCAAAATGAAAACATGCATCTGCCAGTGGGACCAGTTGAGTCAATAGCAAAAGGGTTGTGGATTCTTCCAGTTTCCTCCTCTCCCCTCTAGATTTATGCTGTTCTTTCCTGCCAAGAGGATTATGAATGCCTAGCTAACCTGAGAACCAGGTAGTTCCTATGAGTAGATTTTGGAATGGACTGTAGAGTCTATAGGGAGCCGAGTGCTCATGGAAGTAGCATCCGTGCTGCCCCTTCCTGCAATACCAACTCTCTAACAAACTATGTATTCTTAAACAGGATGGAGTCATAGATTTTAAGTTACAGGATTTAGGAGGATATTTAGATTGTGTGTTAATCATTGTGATTATGAAAATTATTGGATGTAAGCAGGGTGGGAGTGTTATATGGACTTGCATCCAGATCTAGGCTCATAGAGAATGTGTTCATGTGTGTGTGTGTGTGTGTGTGTGTGTGTGTGCATGTGAAGTTGGCTGGATTGTAGTGTGGAAGAAAGAGATTCTCTCAAAGAGCATAGAAAAGGATAAAAGCTTATGAGTTAATACTGTTAGAATCTGCACATTACAGTGACACAGCAAAATCTATGTTCATGGCAGCACAATTTACAATAGCTAAATTATGGAACTAACTCAGATGCCCTTCACTGGGTGAATGGATCCAAAAACGGTGGTATAGATATGCAAAGGAATTTTACTCAGCAATTAGAATTTTACTCAGGCTTGAGGTGGCCAATGAATATATGAGAAAGTGCTCTAAATCACGAATAATCAGAGAAATGAAAATCAAAACTATATTAAGATTTCACCTCACTCCAGTCAGATTGGCAGAAATGAAGAATATAAACAATAACAGATGCTGGAGGGGTTGTGGGGAGATAGGCACACTAGCACACTGTAGGTGGAACTGCAGAATGGTACAGCTGCTCTGGAAAGCAGTGTGGAGAATCTTTAAAAATTAAGGGATGGACCCACCTTATGATCCAGTTATCCCTCTTCTGGGTATTTTCCAAGAGAAGTTAGAATCAGCACATTATAGCAACACAGCAAAATCTATGTTCATAGAAGCTCAATTTATAATAGCTAAATTATGGAAGTAACCCAAATGAATGGATTCAGAAACTGCGGTATATATTTTACACACACACACACACACACACAATGGAATTCTACTCAGCAATTAGAAATAATAAAATTGTAGCCTAATCTGGGGCAATCATAGATATATAGCAGGGGGAGGTGAAGGAGGCATGTGGTGGAGGGAGGGAGAATAGGGAGGAATCTAGGGGGTAATTCTAGTTTAAGAATATGCTTTTTAATGATATTGCAGCCTTCGAAGATAAATGGATAGCTATAGAAGAAATTATGCTGAATGAAATAAGCATAACCCAGAGAACCAAGGGTCAAATGTCTTCACTCATCTGTGGAGGCTGGAGCTAGACCCTGGCCATTGAGTAAGGAGGTCTATTATCATGTTTTAAATCCAGATGAAGTATAATGTCATATAACCTAAGGCATTTGTAGAGATATATTGGGAAGGAAGGGGGGAGGGATAAGGGTGGGTAACTGGGGGAGGCTCTTGGGGGTAAATATAATTTTCAGAATTTATATTTATATATTATATTATTTCATTAGAAGCTTGTTTGATTATTCAACAAATAAATTTCTGAATAAAAAAATTAAAAAAGATCTAGTTCAGAGAAAGTCTTAGCAAAAAATATGCGTTTCATATTGTTACTTTATATGCATTTATGATTGTACAATAACTCAACTCCTTAATAAAAAACTTAAAAAAATAAATAGGCTTGGGTGAAAAGTATTCAAACTCATGTATTAGAGCTGGCAAAGGTGCAGCAACATATAATCTAGGGCAACCATAGACATGTAGGGGAGGAGGAGGGGTATCTGATGGGAGGGGAATGGGAGGGAGAATAGTGAGGGATCTAAGGAGACAATAAAAAATGTAGCATACTCTTTACCCCCCAAAAAATTCAAATAATACTCTGTAATCATTTAATTTTGTAAAATTCACAATCTAAGCATTTATATTGCTTGTAAGGGTGAAATACAGAAGAATCAAGAGATTGGGATGTGGGTGATGTAGGGGTAACTCTGGTTTAAGAACATGCATATCATATTATTACTTTATATGCATTTATGACTATATAAAAACTCAACTTCTTAATAAAAAATTTCATATAAACCAGCTCAATAATACTATGAATTCTACATAATAAAAACTCAAAGACAAAAAAATGATTTAATTACTGAAAGTGATTCAAGAGGTGAAATAATTTTGATGACCAAAAATTTTCTAATGGGAATTAGTATTGTGATACCAAAGAAAAATTATTTTAATGAGAGTATCTCCAAAAGTCCCTTTTGCAATCTTTCCACTCACTTTCTTATGTAAATCCAGACTGGTTAGTTCCTTATTGTTGGTACATAACTTCCCAGTTTCCATGGGTCATGCAAACTTGGGTTATGTGGTTCTTAGCACCGGTCAACATTCCCATCTGCTTATTGAAGTCCTATCCTTCTCTGAAGAAAGAGTTTGATGTCTCTATCTTGTATAATAGTGGCTTTAACACTTTTTGGTCGTGACACACTGAAAAATGCATTTTTATCAAGACCCAGTAACTACAAAGTACATGGATATTAACATGGGCATAGAAAACAAAAGCTTCATTAAATTATGCACACATCCATTATATCTGATACTCATATTCCAGTGTATCCTATCCTGTCCTATAAATCCTGGTTCAAACTCCCTAAAATGATATCATGACTGACAGTGGATCTTCATCTACTGGTTTTAAAGAACTCTCTGTGAAGTTTTCTTTGAAGATTCCAGCATGCTGAGCCTTCATTTTTCTAAACTCATAAAATTTTTATTATTCTTACAACTTGTTTGGTACATGGTAATAAAGTATTTTAATCATTTAATTTGTCTTTCTGTCCCCAATTAGATTACAAATCACTTGAGAGAGGAGAATGTATGTTGTGTATTTCTTTGTATCTCTCACAGTTTCTAGCATAGCACCTCAATGAATATTTGTTGAGTGACTTAATTAAGTTCACACATAAAAATATGCACATATAACCCTAATGGAGAGGGACAGGAAAGAATGGGAGAATTTAAAAGTTATGAAAGATCATTTTTCTATTGTCTTAGATATATGTTATTGGAGTTCTTTATAATAAGCATAATCACATTGTCCCTTGCCATCCTGGAGAAGCTGCATTTTTCTGTAGAGTATGAATCTCAATCAACAACTCAGATGTATGAGATACATAATTTTATTTATATTCTGCAAATCAATTTAATTTCACACTGTGCACCAATTGCAACACTACAGTGCACACTGATTTTCAGTTAAGTTAGGATTTCTGTGTATGTAGTGTTTTATTCATCTTTTGCCTTGCTAGGACCAAAATACCCAACAAGGACAACTTAGAGGAGGGGAAGTTTATTTGGGGCTCATAGTTTCAGAGGTCTCAGTCCATAGATAACAGACTCCAATCATGGGGGAAGGGTGTGGCAGAAGCTGTTCAACATGGCAGCAAGGAAGAAGAAAAGCAGGGAGGGGACCATAGGGAAGATGTACCCTTCCAGGGCACAACCCCAGTGACCCACCTCCACCAGCTATGCCCCACCTGCCTACATCTACCACCCACTCATTCAAACTAGAGTGGACTGATTATGTGACAGCTCTAAGGGTCCAATTACTTTACCTCTAACCATTCCTGCTTTAACATGGGAGCTTTTGCAGGGGACACCCTACATCCAGGCCATGACATTCAGTTTTCCCTAGAGTTGAATCTGATGATGGAGACCTTAAATATTGATACAACTGCAAATGGACTTGGCCCTAGGTCATTAATTTGGCTGGGGGACACTGGAAGGCAATCCTTTTCTTGTCCAGGATATTTCATTGGCTCATGCTGTTTCTCCTAAGTCTATTCCATTCATAGTGCCAGGGGCCTACTTTGGTTTTTCTTCTCCATGCTAGGTCACAGAAATCTCTAGGAGACGGATCAGACCTTATCTCTCTAAAATTATGAAGCTTGCCTTTCGGAGGTTCTGTCATTTTTACAGGGTCCTTTCTTTGAAAAATGGCACTGGAATTACCTCTGGGACCCCAAAATCATATTCTCTCACAATTCTCCTCTAAACTAAATTATAGTATTTGCAAATTTGGGATCAGATTGAAATTTCCTTCTCCTCAGATCCCTTGCTATAATTTACAATGCTCTATCTTGAAGTCCTTACCCTCCTAGTGCATGGGATTTTTAAAAACATATATCAAAGCCAGAAAATTGGGTGAGGAACACACCTAATTAGAGGTAGGGTAAGTGTGAGCTAGGCTAGGGACTACTATGAGAAAAATTACTAATATCTCCAAAATGTTTTTATTCACATTATATTTAGGAAAGGGAAACAAAAGGGACTTTAGGAAAGTTGTTTATGCCCATAAAAACCATGGAACCAGAATAAATGTACTTAAATAGGGTACTTAAGGAAACTAAAGACTAGAAAGAATAAATAGTCAAAATATCACCAGGACACAAGCAGGGGAGAAAAGTTGAGTGGTTTGACAACCGTGAGGACAGAAGTGTGGTCAGCAAGACTGTGTCTACCAGGAAGGCCAAGGTTAAGATGCGATGTTGAGCTCATTGACCACTCAGATAGATATTTATGAAGATTTTAATGAATATAAATGGAGAAATCCATTTCATAGCAAGAAAGTTGACATTTAAGAATATTTAGACTAAGATCGAGAGCTTGTTTCTGGTAATTCATGACCAGATTTCACCCAGTCTTGGTTGTTCATTAAAACTGTATCCTTGTTACTTATAGCTTGTTTTCCTAATAATGTGTGTGTGTGTGTGCGCGCGTGTGTGTGCACGCACGCGTGTATGCATATGTGTCCATGGGGGCATTTAGACTCATACATTTGCTAGGTTTTACTGATTAAGATGGGTGGATTTGTTCATTCATTGGAAAGCTCTTTTGGGCTGATGTCTACATACAAGACAGAGTTTGAGTGTTCTAAAGAAAACCAGGCCAGGTAACACCTTGGAAAGTTCACAGACCTAACATCGTATTGCTAGTCTCTATGGCATTCTTTTGGACTTCCTAAATTAATTCCTTCTTTTTCAAGCCTTATGGTAAGATGTTAGTAGAGCAGGATGGCCATATGTTTATCACGTTGGTCTCTAAGCACAGAATATACTAAATTGATACCTAAATAGAAAATGGTCCTGATTAGTGCTTTCTGGCAACAAATATGAAGGTAAGACCTACTCAAAACACCCAAGTTGGCACTTACCGACTGCCTGGTTGGAGTCTCCGTTTCTGATTCAATAGAGAAGGGACAATTCTTGTTGTCCTATTTTGTAGGGGGGTTGGGTTGAGGTAATTTCTAAACTAGGCAGAGCTATGGAAATATACAGTATGGTTAAACTTTGATGCAATTAGTACATTTTCATAACCAATGCTTGTTAGCTAATTTATTTAAAGCAAGATTAAATCTTTAATATGCTAATAGGGATGTAGAAAAGTTGACAGTCGCACTCCATTTTTTTTTTTTTAATTTTAGGATTTTTCTAGGATTCTCAAGAACCAGGACAGTATCCTAGAAAGTGGACCCGCAGAAGGCTGTGAGAAAAGAGGGTGTTTAGATTGAGAAAACTGTAAAAGTGGGCTGGAGCGGTGGCTCAGCAGTAGAGCGCTTGCCTGGCATGCATGGGGACCCAGGTTCAAACCCTAGCACCACATGCACAGCTATGTGTGAGAAAAAGAAAAAACCAGATGAAAAAAATAAAGGAAATTGACTCTCTCTTTCTGTCTCTCTTTAAAAAAAACAAGGAAAAGAAAAAGAAAAAAGATGTGGGAGTGCACCTCACTTGCTAGGCAAGTACAAGGCCCTGGGTTCAATCCCCCGGTACCATTTTTTAAAAACACCCCAAAACTGTAAATGTTAAGGTTTTAAAGCCTCAGTTGCTTATGCCTTGAATGCTTGTTGACCCTATTCAAGTAAAATCAGCTCAAAGAACCGTTCCAAGATCCTTGCCACTTTCTAGTTTAAGCCTCTGCTGTTTGGTATTAGTTAAAACTCTTTTAGCTGCAAGAGAATAAACCCCAACTTACATTGAATGAGACAGAAAAAAAGTAAAAGCAGGGTGGGAGGGGTTCGGGGACTAACTGGCACTTGTCACTGACTTGCCAAGGGTTATTCTGAATTTTGGGGCATGTTTGGATGCAAAGATGTGGATTATGGATGTGAATTATATTAAAAACATCAGAGGGAGGGACAGGTAGGGGAAGAAGAGTAGATTGAATCCGACCAAACTTTCCTGTATACCTACATGAATATACCATGGTGCATCTCAGCACCAAGGATATCCACAAGACAATAATTAAAAAAAATACATATATGTAGATTGCAGAAAGATCAGTAGAAAAGAAGGCGGGGAGAGCATGGGGAGGGAACAAAGGGAGGGGGAAGTGATGGGGACTGAACTAGAGCAAATTATATTCCATGCTTTGGTGATTATGTTAAAATGCATCCTAAAGTTATATATAACTAAGAAAAGCTCACCTAGTGATTCCTGGCAAGAAAATAAGACCTCTTTCACCATAGATCTGGGGAAAGTTCCAGGACTCATTCTTTCCTGAGATGTCTTTATTCAGTTCCTCTCACAAAAACAGCTGCATAAAAGGGGTAGAATCTGTTGGTTAGATCTGACTTGCCATACCAAGCAGATGGTGGGAGGACCAAGGAAGAGCCTGTTGGTAGGTGGGTGGAAGAGGCTGAGATACCCAGAACCACAGGAACTGAGAGAGGAAGACCAAGATACTATGGCCAGAGGGAAGGATATCAGAAAGCATGGAACAACAGATGCTCACAGTGTGTGTGCAGAAATCACATTAAAAATAAGTTTTCCCATAAATTAGCCATCTTCATAGTCCTATAAATAAAATTACAAACAGCATACCACTAAAAGATAAAAGACCAGAACTCAAAAGCCAACGCTATTTCTCAGGTTGCTGAGAAGCTGAAATGTTTTGAAAATCATAGTGTTATATCCTTTAAAGTTATATATTTAAAAGTTGTTAGTTGCTTCTCTGCTGTTATTGCATGTTGCTGTGATAAATTTAAGAGATCATAATAAGATAATGCCACTGTCATGATTACATGACACTTTGCAGAAAACATATCCCTATCTTTGATACAGAGGGGTGGCTATTGTATATGTTGTGATAAGGTTAAAACATAATTTTAAAGGAGACAAAGCAAGACTCCCAGACTTTGAAAGCAGTTAATACCTTTAATAAATTATAGGAAAAAATGTTGCCCTTAAAATATTCTCTCATGTTATTCTAAGACTGAGACTTAGAGTCATACCAGTAAATATGCCATTTACTGTTATAATAGCATGTGAAAAATGTACATATAAACACACTAATATACAAAATAAATGTAAAAACTGTTGAATTTTAGCTGTTTATAGCATCTTATATTTTCATCAAGTTTGGAAAATAAAATAAAGAGAAAGCTATAGAAACAAATACACTTTGCTTGGCTTTTCTGCTAACAGTGTTTTACAAAGAGAAAAATGGATTGTGGCCCAATACTCACCGTCACTAGTTACTTGTTACTTTGGATTAACTCAGTTAATCTCCTCAGGCCTAGTTTCCTCATCTGGAAATTGAAGAAATTTAATTAGATGCTATGTGAGGTTGCCGCCAGCTCTAGAATTCTACAATTCATGCAAGCTTTGAAAATACCAAGTCATAAAATATCATGTTTTTTGGAAATGAACTAGTTAAACTGCCACAGGAGGTAGTAAATTATTTGAAATCATTTTTTCAAGCCGAATATGATCACTTGATTCTATCTACAGTGCTGTGGAGAAAATCAGGTCACTGTGTGGATATTTCTGTGATCTCCGTGTTGAAAGGTTTGAATTCTCACAGTTCCAAAAGCACCCAGGTGATTTTGGACAAGACAGCCCCCCCACCAAGTTTTCTTTCCAATAGGAATGCAATTCAAGGATGGGATGTGGGTCACATCAGGTAGTGTATCTTGATCCATTTGAAATGTTTGCAAAGCACCCTGTTTGGTTATTTGGGATTCATTTTATTAAGCTGGCCAGTCCATGGTGCACAGTTCATGGCCTCCTCTACCAAACACCTTGCTCCTTTTCTCTTGCGATCTTCCCCTCTCTCCTGTATCTCTCTTCTACCTCTCCTACTGTTTTTTCAGGACAGTGCGGCAAAGTTATTCTCTCTCTCTTTTTTCACCAGCTAATTGTCTACGTGCTGCTATCCAGGGATAGCTCTTGAAAACATTTCCCAACCGGAAAAAAACAAAAATAGAAATGACTACAAAATAGAATTACTTTTCTGTCTATTAATGCAGAAGGAAAAGTCTAATGGGTTGCAGATTTCTTCCTATTTGAATAGCGTGACCGTGACGGATTAAAAAGGAACCCCTCTGCTGAAGTTGCGTTTCCTTTGTTCTCTCCATCAGGGTAGGGTCTGGGCTTGGGTGATGGCTGTAAGGAAAGAGAAGTGATGTGCAAAGGCGTAGAGGCTTCAGTGATGGGAAGGAGAACAGAGTTCTTGAAACCATTATTAAGACTAAGACAGCAAGACACCACTTGCCTGGCTAACCGTTAAATATTTTTGGCGGTCTGCCAGCATGCTTCAATATTTCTTTGAAGCTTTCTTTTACTCACTACAGTGGAGTTATTAAAGTGTACCTTTTCATCTTTACTTATACATATGCGCGTGCACACACACACACACACACACACATTTTAGCCTGACAGACAAGCTTATGGGGAGCTGCAGATTCTCTACAGGGCCATCATTCTGGACCATTGGCTGCATGTAGGAGAGCTCTTAGGGGTGGGACAGGGGCTCCTGGGCTTCCGCATGTCTATCTTTAAAATGCTTCTCTAGGAGCTGGAGCAATGGCTCAGTGGTTACAGCGCTTGCCTGGCATGTTCCAGTATGAGAGTCTGAACCCCAGCAACATGTACTCAACGAGGTGTCCAATCAACAAAAGCCACATGACAAACTAAATAAAATTGATCTCTCTCTCTCTTTCTCTCTCACTGTCACTCTCTCTTTAAAACAAATACATTGGAGGATGTTTCTAGGTGACTGGGAGCAGAACATATTTAAAGAAAAGCTGCTCTCCTTAGGGAAATTTAAAAATGAATTAAATCCCACCTTATCTGTCTTGATAGTTGACATTTCTACTTCCCAATTTTGCATTTCAGTCTTCTATGTCAACATTAAATGTCTGTTTTGGGAAGACAGAAATCAAACATTTTTAAAAAGTGAAATATAAAGTCGTTGGCACCTATACTATAGACAAAAACATATATGCATATTTTAAAAATTACTGCAAACCCTCCCTCTCAAAACATGGTCTTTACTATAATTACATTGACAAGATTCATTTTATTTTTAAAGACTATTCACCAATCCCATTTCTTTTATCTTTTCTTTCTTTCCAGGCCTCTAAATATACTCAAACTGTCCCTCCAGTCACAACCCCTAAGAAAACCCCAAATTTCTTTTCTCTTAGGATGTTGCATCTTCTACGTTAGCATTCACTTTGATGTTGTTTTTCTAATGTTCAGATTTAATTTAACCAGTGTCTTTGTGAGGAAGGGAAAGAAAATAAATAGGAAGAAAGGTATTGATGATAAAGCAAAAATGTGTCTAGAAGAACATGATATTTTTGCTCACATTATGATAAGTAAAAACCCACAAGACTTTTATTATTCTTGACTTTCTACTTGTGATCTATCTAGAATCATGTAGGCTCCTAAGCATGTTTTATGATAACACTGACAAATTTAACTTTCATCATGAGACAAAACAATCAGGCTCACATTTATTATTATTCTTATTCCAAGAAGAAATTTGAATTTAGCATGTCTCGTAGCAAGAGAGGAGACATCTGCTACCCCGAAGGAGAAATCCTTGCCCGTCCTTCACCCCCTTGTGAATTCAGGTAACTGAGAAATGATCTGATAATTTTACACAAATCAGTAGGTAAAATGCCAGGTCACCGTTGGTGGATGAGAAATAGACTTAAGGAGGAGATAGAGGGAAATTCCAAGACTGGAACTCTCAGATTCTCTAGTGAACTACTGTCAACTGTCAGAGATCCAAGGTGTTCCAAGGTGGCAAAGTTTTAACAATGGATTTACCTGTTAAAAAATGGCTTAATGAGGGCAAGCTGCAACACATTTGCTCTGCAAATTCTGAGGGCTGGATTTTTCCACCAGCAGGTGGAGGACCACTGCTTGAAGGGAGTGGCTGTAGGCACAGAGCCAGTATGCCCAGTGGTGGCAGCTGGATGGAAATCAACCTGGTTTTACTGACCTGTTCATTAATATTAATTTTCTCTGGCAATGGAGACACTGAACCTGTGGATTTTAAATTTCCAAGAGGGTTGATTGCAATCTCTAAAGTCTCTTCCAGCAGGATGGCTTGATGTGGATGAAGAGATGAGGGAGAGGGTTGCATTTTGGGACTGAAATGTGCACGTGGAGGAAGGGTCACATCTCCAGCCAGAAAGCAGAGAGACTGGGTCCTGCAACCCCTTCAGAGGCCCTTCCTTAATTGAGTCCCCACCTCTTCAAGGTGCAAAGCACTTCCCAATACTCCCAACCTGGGGACCAAGTCTTGAATTACAAGAGGGAACACAAATCGCATTAATTTATACTTTAAAAAGTATTTTAGTTAGTATTTGCTTTTGGCCAATAAAATATTATATCATTCATTTTTTGGAGCAAATAGATAGCTTTGAAGGTAAATTTTTCTTAATTCAAATATTCTTTTAAGAAGAGAGAAATAGAAAGGGATTGAGGGGAAAAGAGAGATGGGAAAAGGGAGGAACAGTGGAATGATCACTACAGTGCACTAATTAAAAATAACTATAAACAGAATAAAGATCAGTAAAGTAGATAAAAAAGGAATAGGGGGATGGAGGGGGAGAAGAAAAGGGGACGTATTTGGGACTGAATTGGAGCAAATTTTATTCCATACTTGCATAATTATGTCAAAATCGACCCCAATGTTATTTCTAATGAAAAATGAACTAATAAAAAAATAAAAAAAAACATCATAAATATTCCATTAAGCATTTTGATTTCCATTATTTTGAGTAAATTCAGAACCACCTGGGTTTTAGCTATCAATGTTTTCTATTGAAATCACATTACTAGGACAAATTCCATAAACATTAAGTACCCAAAGACTTAACTTCTAAGTAGGTAGTCCAGTGCTAAAAATGAGCCTTCTGATTTTAAAAGCAGTTGCTACCTTGCCATATGCATGTGTATGGATGTGTGCACTTGACTTTGTTGGGCTAACAGTGCAAATTTTAGCCTTTCATTTTATGCATGAAACTTATCTGTACCTTTCTTCTTTTGTGTTATCCTTGTCTGGTTGGGTAGCAAGTTTATGCAGAGAAATTAATGGTTTCTGGATGATCCCTTGCTCATTCTGTCGCATTCATTTTGACTCTTTCATTATATTTACTATTTTTTAAAAGTTTAACACCTTTTATTCCTTTTCTAACTCCTGAACTAAAAATTTTACTACTCTGTTTTTCTTTTTTCTTTGCTTTTTTATTTTATTTATTTATTTTTTCTTTGCTTTTTTAAATGGATTTTTTTTTAAAAGAGAGAAGGACAGAGAGAGAAAGACAGAGAGAATTGAGTTTTTCACATGGCTTAAGTTGCTTTAACACTTAGTTGCATACGTGGGTTGCTGCGGTTTGAACCTGGGTACTTGTGCATGCTGGCCAAGCACTGTAACCACCGAGCCACCACTCCAGCCCCTTAAATGGGTACTTTTAAGACTAAAATGAGGACTTCTTTGCTGTATGAGAGTTTTAAAACATGATACTATTATTGCTTTAGTATGATATTCGTTGTTTGGTTTTATTTATTATAACTTTGTAATACCCATTGTGATTTTCTTGTTAAGCTTAATGAGTTGTTCAAGCATGCTTATTTTAAAATTTCAGGGCTGGAGCAGTGGTGCGGTGGTTGCGGTGCTTGCCCGGCATGTGCAAGTACACAGGTTCAAACCCCAGCACTCATGTTCACAACTAAGTGTCAGAGCAACTAAAGCCATGTGAAACACTCAATAAAAATGGATTCTCGCCCCTCCCCAATGTCCTTCTCTCTTTAAAAAAAAAAAAAATTCCAAATTTGGAGAACTTTCCTTTTTTATGGTTGAATTCTATTTTATTTTTCTTTTCAGTGTATGGCTTTTGTGACATTGTTTTTAAAAAATTTATAGCATATGGGATATATGTTTTGTACATATTCTATGTAAGCCTAATAATAGTGCATATCTTTTATGATTTTTCAGAATTTATTTAAATATAAATTAAACATGTATTTTTATCACAAAGAAGTATCTCATCAAGATTCATTATTTTATTCTGCAAATAACCTATATATTTAATTTTTTTTGCTTCTGACGATAATGCATTAAAATATTCCCCTATGATATTTTTCTTAAAATTCTGTTGTTTTTGTTTTTTATACCTGAAAGTCATTGTTAAATGCCTAGGATGGGTAGCATTATTTGCTTTTCCTAGTAAGGTTATCTTGACCTTAAATTATACCCTATTAATTTTATAATATAGTTACAAAAGTTATTATAGCTAGTTAATAGTTATAGTTAATTAGAATTAGGATTTGCCTGATACATCTTCTGTTTCTTTATTTTCAGTCTTCCTTTTTGATCTTGTTTAAATTGTGTTTTGACTAATTGATCTAACCCATATTCTGATAATTAGTGAGTTTACCTTGCTTACTATAATCCTGATACATTTGGATTCCTATCATTTTATTTTTTATTTATTTTTGCTTTCCTTGTATTTTCTGACTTGCATTAGTTTGATAAAGATTTCTACACTGTCCTTTCCTCCATGATTTTATAGTTTAAAGCTGTTAGTTGCTTTCAATTTGGTGTTTTATTTTTGTTTATATTTACAGTACACCTTAGATTTTTTAGCACATATCCTTATAAAATCTTCTAAAATTTTTCAAAGTTATTTAATATTTCTAATCACTTCCTGAATACAACAAAGGAACTTGGCATTTTTGGCTACCCAACAATTAACCTGTCTCTATTTTATATTGTTATATTGCTATTTCAATATCATTCAAACTGAAAAATATAAGCAAATATTAAGACTAGTATCATCAACACAACTTGCTGGCCTATTTTATTAAGATGTATATGTTTGACTTTTAAATTCTATTTCTTCCTAAGGATTATTGTTTCCTTGGCATAACATTCAATAATGAGGTTGATATTTAATAATAGTGGGTGGTAGCTCTCTTTATATATCTAAAATGACTTATTTGGGGCTCATTCTTGAATAAGCTTTCCATATAAAATTCTAAGCCAATCATATTCTAGTAGGCTTTGAAGATGCTATTCTATTGTTTTCTGGCATCTGTTGCTGCTGATAAGGAGCTAAATTGTCATTTCTTTGTAGTTTATCTTTTCTTTCATAGCATTTACAATTTTTCTTTTTCCCTTAGTTTTGATGGCTTCATTACCATGTTTCTAGTAGTTAAGTTATTTATCCTTCTTGACAAGCTAAATGCACTTGTGATCTCCTAAAAGTCTTTCTTTTATTCTGGAAAATTATCATTTATGGTATCTTTAAAACTGTTTTAAAATTTATATTTCTTTCTCTTTGTGCCATATTCTGGGAAACTCCTTCAGTACCATTAATCAGCTCCAAAACTTTTTTAAAATTGTATTCAGTCTAGAATCTAGATTGTCATTGGAACGAATTTTGTAGTCATCTTGTCTGAAATGTCTTTAGTTTTTACTTTCTAAATATTTTCTCAGTCACTTCTTTTTTATTCTTTAAATTTTTTAAATAATTTTTTAAAGCAAGAGGGACAGTGAGAGAGAGAAAGAGAGAATCAATTTTATTTCATTTTTAATGTGGTTACATTGCTCTGATACTTAGTTGTGTATGTGGTGCTGGGGTTCTAACCTGCATCCTTGCACATGCCAAGCAAGTGCTGTAACCACTGAGCCACAGATTCAGCCCCTCTCAGTCACTTCTTGATCTCTGTAGTTTTTGTTCCATTATTTTTTTATTTCACATGATACTATGCTTTATTCATCTCTTTAAGTCTCCTAAATACATGTTTTGATAGACTATGAATATTAATTTTTTCTGGGTGAAAACAGATTTTAATAATATGGATGAAATTGGTTGGCTGCATTTGCTTTAGAATTCCTTACCATGTGTTTTGATATTTTGGTTGGCAGACATTTTTTTTATGAGAGAGGGACAGTGAGAGAGATAGAGAGAGAGAGAGAATCAATTTTAGTTAATTTTTCACATGGCTTTCATTGCTTCATTGTGTACGTGGTGCTGGGGTTCAAACTCAAGTACTCGTGCATGCCAGACAAGAGCCATAACTGCTGAGCCACGGCTCCAGCCCTGGCAGACCTATTCTGAATGGAGAGTTACTTGTGCTGTGTGGACTCTATCTTGCTTCCTCCTTCTTTCCCTCCTGCCATTATCCTTAGTTATTGGGTTCCCTGACCATTGAGTGGCCAGTCTTCCAGGCCAGGAGTTGGGAGCTTGGCTCTGGAGCTCCTCCCAGGTGGCTTGTGGAGAGGTCCAGAGTGCATGGCTCATCAGCTGGTCTTGAGGAGGTGGGTCTGCCTACCCTCCCCAGGATCCAGATGTCACGAAAGACACACTGCAGTCAACAGCTGTTGCTCCCTCACCTTTCTTTCACGGGCAGGGATGCTGAGCACTGTTCCCCTGTATCAGAGAGCGCTCTTTTGCCTTCTGGTGCTCTGCAAGTGTCCAACTCCTGACTCCTTGCTCTCTATGCTGGAACTGAGCCAGCTTGGGCCTTCAGTCCTGCTCACCTTTGGGCTCCTTTCTGACGTTAGAGCTATTTCTGAGCCTATGTATGTATTTCTGTTTATTTTTATTTTATATTTTATCTACCATTGTCATGTGTTTGGGATAGAAGAGGATGGTGAAAGCCCATCAAAATATCATTCTGACTGGGAGTTTCTACTATTACAATGTCTCTTTAGTGGCTCCATTTGTTACTTTGTACCAAGTTTATATCAGAGACAATCATTTTTCTTGGAGTCTACTCCTATACAACTTTATATTCAGGGGTCAAAAATCTTCAAAATTTAGAAAATAAGTTTTCCAGCAGAGTTGACATTTTAGCCCACTTATAAAGTATCAATTCCTTTGAACACCAATATTTAGTGGTTAGCACAGAATAAAATAATCTTTTTGATTTAAAATCTTCCTTTGTTGATTTACTCTATATACACAAATTATATTTGATATGTAATACTCAAAAATTTTATTAAAATTGTGGTTTTTGTTGGGGAGGGGAGAATAGCCTTGAAATGTCTACATGATTATATTATTCTTGATAATAAAAAAGTTCATTAAAATTATGTGCAAAAAAGTGAAAGAATGCATACTTTTATTAAACAGCTGGGCATGATGTATAATATTCATGCAATTTGTCCAGTTTTAGAATATTGTAACTTGGTAAAGCAAATACGAATGTCATGGGTTGGATATTCACTGTTGCCCGAAAGCTTCTGTGTTAATGCAGGAATATTCAGAGGTGAAATGATTAGATTATGAGAGTTCCAACCTGATTTGTCCATTCTAATTTGAATGGACTGACTGGGTGGTAACTGTAGGTAGGTGGGTTTTGGCTGGAGATGGGTCCCTGGGGTGTACTGTGGAAGGGTTAATCTTCCTGTGGTTCCTTCTGATTTCTCTTTTTGTTTCCCAATTGCCACAGGGTTAGTAGTCTTCCTCTGCTGAATGCATTGATAGTGAAGCTCTGTTCTCCTCAGTCCCAGAGTGATGGACTTGGCCAAACATAGACTGAATCTGAAATGATAAGCCCCAGATTAACTTCTCCTCCTCTAAGTTGTTCCCATCAGATATTTTGGTCATGGTGATGTAAAGCTGACTGACACAAGAAGTAACCTAAAAATGGTGGTGCTAGGATTTGATATTCCTCATTCTGGGAAATAATACAATCTTAAAAATTAAAATGTTTAAATTACTTAAGTTTTAAGTATTTGATTTATGCTATGGTTTGGGTACAATATGTACCCCAAAAGCTCATGAGTGAGAAAATGCAGGAATGTTCAGAGGTGAAATGATTGGTTTATCAGAGCTGCAACTTACACAGTGGATTAATCCATTTGGTGGATTCATAATTTAATGGATTAATGAGTGGTAACTGTAGACAGATAGGACATGGCTGGACGAAGTAGGAGTGACTTTGGGGATTATATTTTCCCTGTCTCCTTACGTGTCAATTGTCTCTGCTTCCCATTTGCATATCCTGAGCTGCTTTCCTCTGCCATGACCTTTCACCATGATGTTCTGCCCTACTTCGGCCCAGAGTGGCGGAATCAATCAGCCATGAACTGAACCTCTGAAAACATGAGCCAAAATAAACATTTTTTTTTATCTTAAGTTGAACTCTTATAAGGTATTTTGGTCACAGTGATAGAAAAATGACTAAAACTGAAATTGGAATTCAGAAGTTTGGTCATTGTTGCAACTAACTTGGCCATGTGGTTACACGCCATTTGGAACTGGTTTGTGGGAGCAGTTTGGAAAAGTTTGGAGATTGGGGCTGTAATGAGTAAAATGTTGTAAGAAGATCTTAACAGGGAATTTATTTTTTAAAGATAGAGGAACAGTGAGAGAGAGAGAGAGAGAGAATCAATTTTATTCAGTTTTGATGTGGCTTTCATTGCTCTGAGACCTCACTGTGTACATGGTGCTGGGGTTTGAACTTGCATACTTGCTCATGCCCCGCAAGAGCTGGAACTGTTGGGCCACCACTGCAGACCTTAAGAGGGAATTTTTGTGGAAGATCAGATGACCAGAATGCCAATAAAACTCAGACAGTAAAGATTGAAGTCATGAGGACTCAGATGGGAAGGAATACTACATTGGAAATTGAATTAGGGATCATTCATGTTGCATTCTGACAAAGAAGTTGTCTGCATTTTGCCAATACCCTGAGACTTTCTTGGAGGCTGAATTTAAAGATGATGGACTAGTTAATCTGACTAAGGAGATTTCAAGGCAGAACAGCATTCAAGTAGTGGCATGGATATTACTAGTAGCTTTTAGGTTAAGTTTAGTGTAATAACCAGGAGCAGGAAGCAGAACAGAAAGATTTGAAAAACTTGCCATTTGGCCAGAAAAGTGCATGAAAAACTGGGGCCAAAGAAGTTGTGGTTGAAGAGATTACAGTCACTAAAGAGATGCTAAGTAATTTACATGGAGTCAATAGGAAAGATGGTTGGAAGGCATCTCAGGGTTTGGCAGTCTCAAGGGACCGTGGAGGCACCCTGCTTGCTCAGGGGGAAGTTGTTTCACCATGCTCAGTCTTCAGGGTACTCAGAGTCCACTGAAGCTGTGGTCTAGGAGACCTGGCTACTGCTTGAGAAGGTGGCAGACCTTGGCATTGTTCTCATGGTGCTGGGTTCTGAAGGAACGCAGCCTGAGGTTAGGAGGTCACAGGGGCTTCCACTTTGCCAGGCACAGGGCATCAGGGCTGGAATCCCTGTAGGCAGCCCCTGAGGGGGCAATGTGTAGAGCTGTGAGACTGAAGCTGAAGCTGTCCCCGAGGCTGGGCAATGCCAGTATGTGGAGTATCCGCTGAGGAAAGTCACAGGAATCAAGCAAAGACCAGCTGAGAGAGAGGCCACGCAGGCTGCAACCTGCAAGGTGATGGGGCGGAGCTACACAAGCCCCTTAGAGAGAACACGATGACGACATGTGCCCCAGATGCTGGACATGGAACTGCGGAATTTATTTGCTCAGCAGGAGTTTTGTCTTGCTTTGGTCCCCTCCTTTCTTTCTATGCCTTAATATCTCCCTTTTGGAATGGAAATGCTTACTCTGTGATTTTATATATTGTATATATTTAACTTATTTTTATTTTTTCCTGGGTGCTCTCAACAAAAAGTTTGCCTTGAGTCCCAATAAGATTTTGGATGTGGATTTTGGGGCAATGCTGGAACCCTTAAGATTATGGGGACTATCAGACATGGACTAAATAAATATATTTTGCATTGTGAGATGGACGTAAGATTTTTGGGCCAGGGGCAGAATGTCACGGTTTAGAATAGTTAGAGGTTTACAGTAAAATTGAGTGAAAGACTCAGAGTAATACACATATACCCCACCCCCACCCATACACAGTCTCTCCCAATATCAATATCCATCATCAAAGTGGTAAATTATCTCAACCAAGGACACTTGTACTGGCATATCATGATCACCCAAGTCTGCAGTTCACATTCAGGTGACTCTTGGTGCTGCAGTGACATATAATGTCATGTCTCCAATATTAGATATCATACAAAATCAATTTATTATTCTAAAAATCCTTTGTGCTCTGCTTATTTTTTCCACCCTCCCATCTACCCCTGGAAATCACTGATCTTCTTACTGTTTCCATAGATCCTCTTCTGCAGAATGTCACAGCGTTGGAATTATAGCATGCAGTCTTTTCAGACTGGTTTCTTTCATTGAGTAGTATGCATCCATGTTTCCTCCATGTCTTTACATGGCTTGATAGCTCATTTCTGTTTAGGACCGAATAATATTCCAATATTTAAATGAACTGCAGTTTATTTATTCATTCATTTACTTATGAAAGGATTTCTTGATTCCTCCCAAGGTCTGGCAATCATGAATGCAGATGCTATATATATCCATGTGAAGGATTTTGTGTGCATGCACATTTTCAGCTCATTGGGGTAAATACCAAAAAGTGGGATGGCTAGACCATATGATGTGTTTCACTTTTCAGTTGTGTTTTTGCACATGTCAATAAAAAAGATGCCATAGAATATAATGCCATGTGAAGAATGGGTAGATACAAAGTGGGCAAACTTAGTGTTCTTTATGTCAGCTTACTTATATCAGCATTTGCTCTAATGCAACAGCAATCCTAGAATGTAGTTATAGTTTATAATATCTAAAAACAGGATTCCAGAAATGATACGGTATTGATCTGGTTTTCTGACACTTTACGCCTCTAAGTTTCTAGCAGTGTTGGAATAATTATATTTGGTCAAACCCTGGAATTGTGACAGTCTCATAGCCTTTGTGAAGCTGAACAAACGAGGAATAAACTCTACCATGTATAATCTTCCTAAATTTTCTTTTAAAAATATGAAGTGAGATAATGTTTTATTTGATTTGCCTTGAGCACAGTAAATTTTTTTGTGAATTTACAAAAGAAATGAAACTTTTATCTGCATGTTACAGTTTAAATATTCTAATGACTTATTAAAGAACATTGAAGGAAATAGTTGAAAGAAATATTTGAGCCCTTACCTGGAGACATTCTATAAGAGCAAGAGTCACTAAAATGATTAAAATTTCCTCTTAGCTTCTGCTAGTTATGTGCTGGTCTTGGATCCTGAGAACAACCATATTGTTGAATCTAGCTGCTGAAAGTGTAAAGTACCTCATACACCTGTCTGAAAGAAGAAGGTCCTGAACTAATTTTTACCTTTCCCGTCTCCTGCTACACACCTCTTTTCTTTTTATCTTTTCTTCCTTTGGAACAAATTGATTTTGTTAGATAGCACATTGATCATACTCCTAGCCTGAGGTAGGCGCATAACTTCAAAAACAATAATAACTAAGACAATCATCTAATTTTACTGAAATAAAACTGGAATTGTACACCCGACAAAATCATCACTGAGACTACTTTAGGTACGTATGTGCTTGTACTTTATTCTCTATGACACAGTAATCTACTAAAGTTCTCTGTCGATTTTTCTCTTTGCAATCTGGAAGAACAGATACACCAGTGATTGTGCTCATTTATAAAAGCATCCAAAACAAAATTGAACCCCAAGGCTGATAAGCTATAAAGATGCTGATCAGATCTGAGCAGAATGGACCATGCTTTGGGGCTTGCTCAGCTGAAGATGGTTCTAGAAGACTGATGGCTTTATACACACAATTACAAACACCACAGCTCTGTCAGATGAAGGGAACTCATGAAATATGGAGCTGGCCCTTTATTAAGTAAAGAATGGCATTTTGTAAAGTACTTCCTAAGATTAGTAATTTTTGGAGGAAATTAAATTCCCTCCATTCTTCAACAGAAGACATAATCAAACAATCTTTCAAGAAACAACAAGTCAATATACACTTATGCATAACAGACTACATACATAAAACAAAGAAAATATCTATATCTATATATCTACACACACACACACACACACACACACATATATATACTAATTGATTTTCTTTAATGGCTAAAAGTTAAAGAGGTGAACCTTGTCATCTATACACAATTGTTATCTATAAGAGTGGAAGCTATAATCAGTAAGAAATAAGAAACATATTTTTTTTTCAGAGTCCTTCCCCAAAACAAGGTTGGATATAAGAAAACAACCTGGGATTGTTTTCTTTGTTTTCAGAAACACAAGTAAAAACATAATGGAGCCAATATAGTATAAAACAGGATTGATACTAGGAGATTGATACACATATATTAGAGACAGTGTTAGTCCTTGAGACGAAGCTTAAATAGATTTGCTCTTGGTTGTGATGTCTAAGCAAGTGTCATGACGTTTTAGATTCATTTTAAACAAATAAGATTTCAAAATTGTATTGCTCAAAATACTTTCTGCCAAATTAAAAATTTTGCTCTTTGACTAAATGCACGAGTATGAAAGCCAATTGAATGTTTCCTGGATTCTCCAGCTTTGTTTCACAGTTCCACCAGTGAAATAATCATGACAATCTGGTCTCATTCCTTGGAATGGTCCATCTAACTTTCCTGCTTGTAGCTGCTCCACAATGAACCTTTATGCTCAGCTTGCCCAGGGTCCTCAGAGTTCTCATGGTTTCCCTGGCTCCCCACTATCAAGAAACTGACTGGAATCTTTCATTGGCATATATGCATAAATAATAATGGCTTCCCCTTGCAGTGACACAATAATAAAACTAAAATTATCCAGATCCTCCAAATGCCCGATGTAATAAGTCATGGTAGTCTTGGAGAATAATTTGAAATAAAGTGAAGGAAATTAGATAAAAAAATTTTTTTTGGAGAGACATTTATTTGTTTAAAAATGTGCAAATTATGGGGCTGGAGCGGTGGCTCAGTGGTTACAGTGCTTACCTGGCATGCACAAGTACCTGGGTTCAAACCCCAGCACCCACGTACACAACTGTCAGAAAAATGAAAACCATGTGAAAAGCTCAATAAAAATCGATTCTCTCTGTCTCTTTCTCTCTCATTGTCCTTCTCTCTCTTAAAAAAAATAAAAAAATAAAAATGTGCAAATTTAATTTGAATTAAGATGTCAGATTAAGGATATCTAAAACAGACTGCACCCTAGCAATTTCAAGTCTTCAGGATGGAAAATACAAATGAATGTCCATGTATACTAGGTGTAAATGCTTAAGGTTAAATGAGATCTCAGGCATGAAGCCCTGATCCAATAGGATTAGTGCCCTTATAAGAAAAGACACCACAAAATGAATCAAGTGCTGATTCATGCCACAACATAGATGACTCTCAAAAACATTTTCCTAAATTAAAGAAGTTACATGCAAAAGGCTGCATATATGATTCTGCCTACATGATATTTTGGAAGAAGCAAAATGGATATGGATGGGTGATCAATGGTTTTCAGGGATTAGGAGAGGGGAGAAAAGTCAATTACAAAATTCTCTGGCACAAGAGCACTTTTAGCAGTAATGGGACTGTTCTGTATGGTATTTTGGTAGTGAATATACGACTCTGCATTTGTCAAAACTCACAGAAGTGTACATCACTAACAGTGAACTTTATGAAAATTTAAAATTCAATCATCAAAACGTGGGAAACACAGGATGGTACTCAACTTGTGATGAATAAATATAAGTATTTTGCAAACGTATGATATAACCTCACTTAAGGGATGGCAGAGAAAAGAGCTAATCTAAATAGCCTTGGAAAACAATATTTAGACTGGAAATTATATGTTTAAAGCCAAAAAGATCTACAGGTAAACATTGTACCCTAGTTGGGAAGCTTATTTCTCAGGGATAAGGATTAGTAATGGTGAAACTACTTTGCATGCAACTATGATTGAACAAATAAGTAACTATGTTATAGATCATGAGAACTGGACTTTTCATCCTCAGGAAAATAAGAAGCAAGGAGGTGGGGGAGGATAGAATGAACCCTATGGTGCTACATTAGAGTCAGGGATATCAATATGAATTCATGATGATAGATGGTATATATAGATGATGGATAATAGAGTGATAGATGATGATAGAGACAGATGATAAATGACTATCCTGAATAAGAACAAATATCAGTAGGACCACCTTCAATGAATTTTGTTTCTTGCTTCCTCAAACTCTGAAGTCTGCTATTAGAAGTCTTATTACTCAGGGGAAGAATGCACCTACTAGACAGCGGGAGGGAGGAAGGAAGGGGAAGGGGAAATACTGAGGACTGATATCAGAAAAGCTATATGTTCCATGCTTTAGTAATTATGCCCTGTTATACTCTACTGTCATGTATATCTAAAAAGAAACAATGAAAAAGTACTCAATAAAATAAAAACAAAAAATAATCAAAGTTTGAAAATTAAAAATAAAATTATGCATTTGGATTTTCTTTAAAAAGATAAAACGAAAAGAAAAGATCCACAGAGCTCAAGTACTCTCAGTTAGATATGTTCTACCTTCCACCCTTGGCAAATACCTAACACCAAACTGAAAGGCAAATTTGAATTTGTATTCTAGGATTCCTAGGAGCTCTGTGCTGCACCATGATGCCCAGGAGGGTTAGATATCAGCCTCTGGCTGCATCTCCTTCTCTTTCCCTCCCACTGGTGCATCCATGGCATCCTGAAGGTGCGTGGGTCAAAACTCCAACCTGTATCTCCTTTACTACCTCACTGTAGACGTATATAAATAAGTGTGTGTGTGTGTGTGTGTGTGTGTGTGTGTAAGCATTTTTCACTACTTTTCAGGAACAAAAGAATTTATAATAAATCTGCAGTTTAGATTTAGGAGGGTATGGACTGATGTAAGAACTCCACATCCTAATTCATGCAATATGTGAATATGTTAAACCATATAGCAAAAAAATAATTAAGGGTCTATATGGAATTGACATTGCTCATTAGCGGAGAAGAATAAAGACATTATTCTTTATTATCCAAGTAGGACAGAAGCAATCACAAGGATTCCTAACAGTGGAAGAGGGAGAGAGACCAATGAAATGATCTAAAGAGGTCTTAACCTGCCATTGCTATTGCTGGCTTTGAAACCATACAAAGTCAAGAAATCCTATCATTAGGTCGCACAGAGAGATCTGGAGGACATTATGTTAAGTGATACATCTCAGGCACAGAAGGACAAACACGGTGTGACTACATAGAATCTAAGGAAGTTGACCTAGTAAGCTGAGAGTAGAATACTAGTTATTAGATGTTGGGGTGAGCAGTGGGGAGCAGGAGGGGGACAAGTTGATCAATAGGCAATGTTACAGTTAGGAGAAAAAAGTTCTGGTGGATCTATCATTATATCATTAACAACAGTGCATTGTATATCTCAAAGTAGTTATGAGAGGGTTTTGAATGTCAAAATCACCCTCAAGAAATGATGAAAGTTCAAGGTGATGGAGATGCTAATTACCCTGATTTGATCATTGTCCCAATATTTACATGAATCAAAATTCCATTGTACCCTATAAACATGAACAGATATTATGTCAATTAAAATTGAATTAATTAAAAAACCGTTGGAGGAAGGTTATCACAACAAGGAATATGGCAGTCCTCAAACTCTGGAACACATAAGGAAACGGATTCTTCCCTGGAACCTCCAGAAAGAAATGCCAGCCTTGATATTTAGCTCAGTGAAACCCATGTCTGATTTCAGACTTCCAGAACTAACACTTTAAGACACCAAGTATATGGTAATTTGTTGCATTAGCAGTGAAAAACTAATACAGGTGTTGAATTCATGCGATGCTTGGGAAAGCTTAGAATATTACTGAAAATTTCATAATGTGTAGAATGTTCTGTTTTTGATTAGCATTTATTTAAAGACATATTCACAATTAGGGGAAAAGTATTGCCAGTTACTAGGTAGAAAATGATGGGTTTAGGAGAACACACGTCTATATATTTTGCGGATGCATCTGTTTAGCTGATGGTCTCTTTGAAGGGGCTCAAATACACACACTGTTAATCCTAAACGTAAAAAAAAAAAAAAGTCGTCCAAGTTTTGAGCATGGGTAATGAAAACAGCTTGTTTCTGAAATTCTGTATCAATGCAGGTGACCAGGTTGGACTCAGAAGAGTTATCTTTTCTTTTATCTTTTTTTGTTTGTTTTTTGTTTTTTCTGTAATGAGGAAAGGATTTGCTCCCCATTTTTATAATGATTGAAGAAAAAAGTAGTGGAGAATTTGTGATGGATATATCCTATTACTTACTAATTAAAAATTTGTCTCTTCCTAAAATGTTCATTTTCCCTGGCAAACAGTTATTAAATCATGTGGGTGTGCACATATATATTTATTCAACTATATCAAGAATTCCAGTTTTCAAAGAAGGAAAAAAAGAAAAACATCCACATAACTTTTAATTTCTGCTCGACCAGGTATGTACGGAAGTTCTCAGAACAGCACCACATGTGGAAAAAAATAGAAAGTGCATACACACACACATACACACACACGCACACACACGCACACACACACATAAATGTAAAGCAGAGATATCGGACAGATTTTAGAACCTAAATCCCTGTAAGACGTTAGCTTTAAGACCAAGTGTAAAAATCAGAGCTTTCGTGTTACAAGGAGCAGATTTGGTTCCCTATCAAAGGCATTTTTGTAAAATTGAATTTTCCTCATGTTGGTTGGTTTTCCCTTCTCCTCCTCCCACCTTTTTCCTTCCTTTTTTTTCCTTTTTTTAATCAAGTCTAGGAAACCTGCCCAAGTTCTCTAATAGCAAAGTGTGAGGGGCCCTACCCTGCTGCATGCGGAGTCTGGTCTATTTTTAAAGTCTCCTGGGAAGACGCTGCCACAACTTCCCTGTGAATCTGACTCCTACCTGGCAATCTTCCCCTCCCGGGGTCCCCAGGCTGGTCTTCCTCTCTTGCTTAAGAATTTATTATAGATCAAATTATTTTAGGGTTCTGAATATATTGTTATATTTAAACGATACTTTCCCCCAAAGGAGCTCAATTAAAAGCGCAGGATGACTGAGCGGGAGAGGGCTGTCCTCCAGGAAAGGTGTAGGAACTGAGGGATTCATTCTGGGGACAAACAGGAATCTCAGCCATTTCAGGCCTGCTCTTTCCAAGGTTTTGAAAATAGATGAGATCTGAGAATCTTCTCTCTCTCTCTCTCTCTTTCTCTCTTCATCCCTTCTGGAATTGCAGGCTTTGGAGGATAGAGATCCCAGCTCCAAAGTCCCTGGACCAGAATCTTGGCCACAGCCTTTCTTCTTCAAGGGGTGACAGTAGGGCTCACCTATCTCAGTTTTCCTGGGGTTCTTGAATATTTGTATGGCATTTTCCAAGATGTTAAACCTTACTTAGACACAGAAGGGCTCAATGTTATTTCTCTAGGTGTTTTTCTTATTTTCACCAAAAATTACACAAACCTGTGGCAGACAGATGTGTTCTGTTTTTACCTTAGAATTGTGTGTTGGCATTCCGAAGGGAATTTAAATTCTTTTTGCTTTCCATTTTTTTCTCCTGTTCTCTCTACCTATGTGTGTGTGTTGGGGGGTGGGGTGGGAATAACACCACAATGTAAGGAGAGAAACTTTCTTCTATTTACATTGCTATTAGATGCCATCCATAAATTTCTAATTAGAATATCAATGTACTTGTCTAATTTATAGTCAAAATATTAACATATGCATATGTTGTATTCTACTGTTTATTCACTTTGCTTCTTGGAAAGGGAACATACACTTTGTGATTTTCTGCTCTCTCATTGTTCATTATAAAAGAAAAATATTGATTCTAGTTTTTAATGTTATAACTTCTTTGTTAGAATGATCATAAGAGTATATTTTAAAAGATTACACTTCACAAAGTTTCTCTTACTTCCTGTTAACAAGAAAATTGTTGAACAGGTATTTTTTGTCTGCTGATATTTTATTGATAGGTAATAGGTTACTTTTAGATCTTCAAGGTCAGTTTGTTGTCATATTTGTCAGTCATTTGGGGAAGGGATATAGAAGCCTGTTCACCTCCTCTGAACTACTGCCTATCTCACTGAGCTCATGGGGAATGGGAGATTTTCCATGTGTGGTTTGTCTTTCATCTTCTGATACTTTTCCCTTTGCTTGATTTTAGGAATAGAGTGAAGTACACCACAGCATGTAATTTTTACAGCTATAAAATATAAAGTACAGTAGTCCCCTCTTATCCACAGGGGAAGCTTCCCAAGACCTGCAGTGATTTCCTAAAACTGTGAATAATACTGAACCCTATAAATGATGTTTTTCCTGTACATATATACCTATGATAAAGTTTAATTTATAAATTAGGCATAATAAGAGATTAACAACAACTGGTAATACCATAGAACAGTTATAACAATACACTCTAATGAAGGTTGTATGAATGCCATCTTTCTCTCTCTAAAAGGTTTACTTGAACAAAGGCATTGCAACACGACGACAGTGGACTGATAACCGAGATAGCAAATGTGCAGGTAGCATATACCATGAGGATACACGGGTCAAAGGGGTGATTCATATCCCAGGTGGGATAGAGCGTGATGACATGAGATTTCATCAAACCCCTTCAATTAGTGCATAATTGAGGACCTGTGAATTGTTGATTTTTGGAATTTACCATATAATATATTCTGAAATATTTTTAAGTGCTTTGCGGTTCTTAATGAAATGTGTCACGTTTATGCAAAGCTTCTGTTGCTCACTATTCATATTACCCCAACCCAGGTTATTTTGTTTTTCTTTTAGTAATAACCCAACCAGTTTTTAATAGATTGTAATGGAGAAGCAGGGGGGGGGGATTCGCTGGGTTATATATTTTGAGCTTTGTTTTGTATACTTTCTTCATGGGATGTGATTGTGTGTATGAGAAAGGAGTTTATGTTACTTAAATTGCTTCACACTAAACTCCCAATTCTCAGTGGACTATTAATTGAACAATAGGAAAAGAGATTATCTCATTTTCATTACCATTAGAATGCCATTAAAAATGTATTTATAATTTCCATGATGTTGAAATGAGAAGATTATTTTGTTTATAATTCCTCACTTTGTTAATCTGCTACTATAACTAGGTTAACAAATATTTCTTTTGTTAAAGTGGTATCCTGTCCTAGGAAGTATTTCTATACAGGCAAAAAACTGGTAACCTGCATTATTCTCCCAAATAATTTTTCAAAACAGTTATTTCCTTGTATTGAGGAATCTAAAATAAATATTAAAGTTGAGGTTTGTTTGCTCGAAATATGGTCTCACTACAAGATGGGGGAACGCACTCTAGTAAGAGAGTCATTAGGAGACGTATGTGAGGGATCAGTTTCCTATTTTTCTTTGATGAGAGCAAAAGGAAATCTGCTACTGCTGATACTGCTTGAACACTTCTCCAGGGAACTGGTGCGAACACTTTATTTCTTAACAAAGAACTGAGTTTAAATGTTGGGGTTAGGAAACCTACTCAACATTTTTTAACAGCTCTAGCTTGAATTCATAATTACAAGCTTATTCCAATTTTTGCATAATGAAACCACATTTTTAGACCAACAGCTGTTATCTACTTTTGCTCGTAGCCCTGGGGTATGAATATTTTAATATTCATTTTCTATGCACAGATAAACTAAATACTTCCTGCTGGAAGTCTATCAAATTAATCACAAAAGAATCTTAGTTGCTGTTCTTTCTTCCATGCAACTTATGTTTTAAAAATTGCTCACTTTATGCTCTGGTTTCCACAAAACTAAAAGTGGTTTTAATAAAACTTACCAAGGAGAATATGGAGAAATGCATGAATCTAAAGGATCAAGGGAAAGATTAGAGCCACAGTGCATTATGGGGTGGATCCCTCTCCTTTTATTTTGTGGAAAGTCAGGTTAAGATTCCTGTGTTGGGTTTTTTTTTTTTCCTTTTGGCTTATGGCAATGTTTTAACAGCTGGTTTTGTGTAGCAAGGCTGTGATTTTTCACTTATTTCAACGGGATTAGGTCCTTTTAGGCAAATGATGTGGCCTCAAGGTAGATTTCACCTCTTGTCTTCCAGGCATTGCCTTGTGCCATTAAGCATGTGGCAGCTTTTGTTTATGGATGGGATGGCAGCAAATGAATAAAACATAAAACTTCTGCAGCCCAGTAAAATCTAAGTGTTTACTATGAAGCAGTAGATACAGGTGTGGTGGATCTCTCCAGTGAAAGCGATAGTTGAACTTGTAGCTAAAGTTGGAGGATGTTAAGATTGGGAGTAGTCTAGCTGGGCACAGTGGTGCTCGCCTGTAATCCCAGGGGCTTGGGAGGCTGAGGCAGGAGGATCACATGTTCAAGGCCAGCATAAGCAATTTAAGGAGGCCTTAAACAATTTAGTGAGACTCTGTCTCAAAAGAAAAGATAAAAAGGGCTAAAGGGCTGGGGATGTGGCTCAGTGGTAAAGCGCCCCTGTTCTCAATCCCTAGTACTTAAAAAAAAAAAAAGATGATTGGGGATGGTTTATGAATTCTATACAAAGATATTTAGCCCTATTCTACATTTCAATAGAAAATTGCTACATATGATACAATAATCAAATGTTTTTTCATAATCAATAATCAGTATGAAAAAATCATAGTACAATATCATAATCAATACTTTTTTATTCTTTTTTTATTAGTGCATTGTAGTTGTACATAATGATGGGATCTGTTGTCACATATTCCTAGAGGCACACGATACAGCAATATAATTTGGTCAATATCCCCCCCTGCCGCACCCCTCTACCTCCCACCTCCCATTGCATGATCCCTTGCCTCTCTTCTGGGTCCTGTATTTATCCAAAAGAAAAAAGAAAAGGAAAGAAAAAACACACCCCAGGTACAGTGTAAGTACAATGTCATAATTTATAACCAATGTTTTTAAAATCAATATAATCATCTACATCATTGATCCATCAAGATCAAATCTCAATAACGCTGAGTCATAACTGTTCACACGTGTCTGAGAGGCCTAGGCATGGTGATAGAAAAGAAAAGCCTGCACGATGGTTGGTCTGCAGGGCGTTCTTCTACGAGGACCAGGTTCCTCTGTGAAAGCTTACTTGGCCTCAGAGAGCATGCATGTGACCATGTCTTGGGTGATCTTTCCTTTGGAGCGTACATTCTTGGCTCTTGGGAAAGCAGAATACAGACACTCAGTCTCTGGGTTTTCCAGACAGATGGCTTCTGCTCTTTAGTTAAGTGCAGGCATTTCGTGGGTCTCCATGGTGAGAGGAGATAGACGTTTCCAGTCCTTTGCTGTGCCCCTGACAGCTAAACTCTTCCTGCCCACCTTTTCCTTGTGGCTTCCACCCCCTGGGACATTCCCCTATGCCTTTTGATTTTGACTTGTGAAGTCCCTGGTGGACACCAGGGAAATTCTATTCATCTGAAGACTATTCCTCATTTTTCTCGAGAACAGAGAGAATCAATGAGAGCGAGAGAGAGAGAGAATCAATTTTTATTGAGTTTTTCACAAGGCTTTCGTTGCTCTGACACTTAGTTGTGTACATGGGTGTTGAGGTTTGAACCCGTGTACTTCTGCATGCCAGGCAAGCACTGTAACCGCCAAGCCACCGCTCCAGTCCTTGCTCTAAGTCTTTCCTGCTGCCATTTTCAATGGAATCACAGCCTTCTGCAAGATCTTTCCAGAACACTGACAGCTTTCTTTCATTCCTTATCTTTCATAGCCCCCCCACCCCAGTGCTTTCCAAATCATGACTTCTGCCCTGGAGGGCTCTCAGGCTTGCACCCCTGCAGGATGTTTCCTAGGATTAGTCGAGGAATTATTCTGCACTGGTGGTATGCTAAGCATCTCGCATTCCTTTATTATTCCTGCGGTCGTTGAAGAGGTGTGCACTCCTTACTCCCATGCTAAGGCAGAGGAGCATGAAACCTGCCTGGGTTGAATAACCTGTCCACAGTCAGACAGCCCTTGAGGGTTCTGCTGGGAGTCGAACCTGGGCCCTGTCCAGATCCCACGCTCTCAGGCTCTGTTAGCAGATGGGATTCACGTTCTTCCTTTCCCACCTTCTTGGTGACAATGACTTTTCCACTGAGCGGCTCATCAGGGGTTCTGTGGTCTCACAGCTGCAGGAGTTCAGCAGCCTGCTTCAGTGCCACGGCCGTGCCCTGCGGTTTCCCATCGTGTGCCAGCTTTCCGCCTCTGACGTTCCGGAACTGGTGGGCTCCTTTGCAGCACAACTGCCTCGCCTGCCGTTTCTCCCTTTGCTTCACCGGGAACCTGCTTTGCTGTGTCTCTTCCTGACCTGCCACTCCTTCTGTTTTGCCCAGTCTTCTCCTTTCTTTGGACAACGTCACCTTTCCCAGCAATGAGACCATCTCTGGCTTTAGTGTCTTCTATTCGTCTGCTTGGACTTCTACAGTCTCTTGATTTCAGACAAACCATCAATATTTAAATTTAAAATCAGTCCTAAATGTACTTTATCCACACCTTTCATCATATCACAGATTATCAAGAAGAAAATAAAGGGAAATGATTTCTAGCTGGGCTCGGAGGCACAGGACTGTCATAGCAGCACTCGGGAGGCTGGAGCAGGAGGATCTCAAGTTTGAGAACAACCTGGAAAACTTTAGCAAGACCCTGTCTCAAAATAAAAAAATGAAGGGGTGGGGATGTGGCTCAGTGGCCAAGTGCCCCTGTGTTCAACTCCCTGCACAAAAAACAAACAAACAAACAAAAAGTGGGGGTGAGAAAAAGGAAATGATTTCTGGAATATCCTTTAGCTTTAAATTCTGGAGACTTGAATGGCAGACGCTGCCTCCGGCTCCACTGGAAGTTCATCTGTTTATCCTGATTCCTTATTGCTTCACCTGAGGTCTCTTTCAAACCCATGAGTCTCCATCCGCCACAGGTCTCCCCCCCTCTGCCCAGCTCGCATACTGAGCCCTATTCTCATCCCCACCTGTGCTCCAGGTCTTATCCAGCTTTATGCTGAGAGCTTCCACTCTGAAATTGGTTCCTTTCCTTTATCACAACGTAAGTTTTCGTTATTGCAGGATTTCTTTTCTCCCTGTTTCAAACACTCTCTGTGCTTTCCTTTCTTACAAAGCCCTTTCCATTTTATTCCACCATGGCCTAACTCGTTGCTGTCTTCTGTCTTAAATGAACGCTCGCCACCCACTTCATTCATCCTCTAAGAAATGGTCCTTCAATGCTTTAATAGTTCACCCTTGCACACTGCATTTTGAAGGAATTTCAGTCACTAATAATGCTTTTCTTACTAGATCTTTCTTCCCCATGGTTCTTGCCTTTAGGGGGGAGGGATATGGCATTAGGGAGTTGCAACCCTTTATCAAATCTCTTTTTGACTCGTGTGACCTAAAGTTTGCGTAACTTCAGGTCATGAAGGTCAAGAACTCACCCCAATTCTGTCCATTTCTTTCATTTAGCAATTTTTAAAAAGTTAATCCTGGGAATTCCGGTATTCTCTTTCCATTATAACTTTCTCATAGATCAGTTCTAACCTCTGCAATATTGACCTTAAATCATGGTTTCTTTCCTTGATTCTCTGGTCATATAGAGTATATCTCTACTTTTTTTTTTCTTTATTATTTATTTATTTATATATTTTTTTGGTACTAAGGATTGAACCCAGGGGCTCCTAGACACTGAGCCACCTCCCCTGACCTTTTTATTTTTTATTTTGTGACAGAGTCTCACCCAAATGCTTAGGGCTTCACTAAGTTGCTGAGGCTGGCTTTGAACTTGCGATCCTCCTGCATCAGCCTCCTAAATTGCTGGGATTACAGGCGTGCACCACTGTGCATGGCACCACTTGGTTTTCAAACCACCATCTCTTTAAGGCCTGGAGCTAAAATCATTCATAAATCATATTTTATTACAAGAATTCTTTTCATTATGTCTCAACTGCCTGCCACTTGGGAGGCACCCATGAATTTTGGTAAAATGATAAAACTGGATTAAGCCCTGCGCTCATGGAGCAGCCCTGTAGATGGTGGGATAGGTGCCTCACATGAACTAGTTAACCTCTGGGAAAACTGACCACTGTGCAACGCAACCTTTTCCAAATTCCTTTCTCTTTAGTCACCTTCCAGGCCAGGGTGACCAAGTGATATAATTCTGGATAATCAAATATGAATGAAAATTGAAAGGGAGGGTCTTTCAGAAAAGCTTTGGCTTTCCCCTATGAAAACGAACAGGCTTAACTTACATTCCTCTTCACCCTTGATCCTTCCCCTCTGTGCTTGCCCGGAACACGGGTGTGGCATCTGGGGATGCTACAGCCATGTGGGACCTGTGAGGACCCAAGCCCAAGTCAAAAGCAACAACTGAGGCAGGAAGGTAGAGAAACCTGGGTCCCTATCAGCATTTATCAGCTTCTCCAACCTCCCGGTGCCCACCCTTCCATGTGACAGGAGATAAATAAAATTCTGTTTATTTAGCTCTGGGGCTGTCAGGTGTGCTCTGTCTTGCAGTTTAAGCTTTTCCCAAAGCTGTCTATTAATTAAGTCAGCTATAACACTAAGTGGGATTAAATAGTCTTCCTTCCTAGTTGCTCTTCCCTCTAATGGTAGCTCTTAGTCAGCAGGATCATCTTTCTCCAGGAAATTATTCCCAGCACCATGGATTTGGATTTCTGTCTTTGTTTCTTAGCTAATTTGACTTCAGTCTCTCTGCCTGCATCGTTCTGGATAACACTGCCAGGCTAAACTTCGTTTTTTTTGTTTGTTTGTTTGTTTGTTTTTTCCTTAAAAGACAGGGACAGTGAGAGACAGAGAAAGAGAGAATTAATCTTATTTAGTTTTTCATGTGGCTTTCGTTGCTCCGAGACTTCACTGAGTACATGGTGCTGGGGTTTGAACTTAGGTCCTCGCGCATGGCAGGTAAGTGCTGTAGCCGCTGACCCGCCGCTCCAGCCCCCAGGCAAAACTTACTGAAAGAGCCCTGTTGTGATCGTAAGAATACTACTTTATATAGTTTGAACTTATATAGAACTTACATAGTGAACAAATATAGAACTTGCATGAAATTTACTCATTAATTATACCATTTCATCTTCATCAACATTTGCAAAGTATGATTTATCATCATCATTTCAGATGGGGGAAACTGGACTTAAAAAGGATCGAACCCATAGTCACCACTAGTAAGGAGCCAAATTGAATTAGGATCCAGGTCCCTTGAGTCAGAACTTGATGCTTTTAAAAACTATATTACTGTAGTTTCCTAAAACATTCTACATCAAGGACATTCCCCATTAACTTCCTATATCTGCTGCGTTTTCTGCTTGACATTAACATTCAAGACTTGACTCAAATTCCAACTCATTCACAACCTTTTTCTAGTGTGCCCAGTCTGGACCACTGCACTTTTTACATTTACATAAAACTTCTTAGCACCCAGCACAGTGGTACACACCTGTAATCCCAGCAGAGCAGGAGGCTGAGGCAGAAGGATTCCAAGTTCGAAGCCAGCCTCAGCATTTAGCAAGGCCCTTAGCAGTTTAGCAAGACCCTGTCACAAAATAAAAATAAAAAAAAAAAATCTGAAGGGCTCTTCTGAAAGAACTTGGGGCCTTCAGGAAGATCCAGTCTGAAGGATCAACATCAGAACAACTCCAAACTCAGAACTCAGGAAATGATGATGTGTAGCAAAAGAATTCCCAGATGGTTGGCAGAGTGAGTTGTCTCCCTCTCTCTCTCTCCTCTATTTAGTAACAATTAGAGAATGCAACCTTGGCTCATCTTTGAGATGGCATCTAGAATATTGTCGTATGACCATCTGATGTGCTGATCTTGTGTGTGGTCCCCGTCTCCTGTGGCCTATGACAGAATAATTTTGACCCATACATTCTGGGGACTGTTTGCTCATAATTTACTCTGTAACGTCTTCTATCTAGAACAGTGGAGGTAATCCGTTTCAAAGTAGTTGTTTTCCAGCTTCAAGTGCATGGACAATCCCTAATGTTGGCATTTGTCAACCTCCCAGTCTCTCCAACCATTTCTGCAGCATGCTTGAACTCCAAGATTAATGTATTTTTTAATCATCCCTGAATGATTTCTAGACTTTAAAAATGCTTTTAAAACATGATGGAAGCAAATTTCCTGGTTCTCCTGTTTGCTGATACATCAGTAAGAGAACTTCAAGCAGCTCAGACTTATCTGCTACCAAATTTTTTTCTTCATCCAGAGAAAAATCAACTTCCCCAGTTGCTAGATTCTGAGAAATGTTGATTAAAACTGGAGTGGTGACTTAGTGGTTGGAGCACTTGGCTGACATGCTTGAGGACCCAGGTTCAATCCCCAGCATCACATACATAATTAAGTGTTGGAGAAACAAAGGCCATATGAAAAAATAAATAAAATTTATTAACTGCCCTCCAAAATGATGTTTATTCTATAGAGCTGCTAAGGAGTTTATTAAACTTTCCCAATTTAGTGAACTTATCCCATGCAGTGAGGGTTTGGCTTCTATCTGACTCATCCAGTTCTACTGGGCAGTTTCCCCCATTCACCATTGTTTTTCCCAAAATCATCACAGCCCTTGTTGGGTTGATTCACTGTCTTGTGTACAACACACTTAACAGACAAGGGTTCATAATTTCTTCTTAAATCTAAAGTCTCAGCTGGATACAACCTATGCAAAGCTAAGCTACATCTTTAGTCACTTGTGCATTATCACATTCAAAATAAACTCCAGGCTGGCATTCAAAAATGAATGGAAAATCAATTTAAATCTAGATTACAGAATATGCATTAGATGGGGATTGTATTGCACAATGCATAGTAAATCAGCTTAAAACTCCTACAACCATCGTTCTCCAAGGTTGCAAGTATTTTCTTGATATTGTGCATAAACAAGAAAAACTAACCTAATACGAAGTGAAAACTAACAATATATAATAAAATATCATAGGCAAGGTTTATGTAGCTATCTATGACTTCCACTTGTGAATTTTATTTATGAAATGTAGTCTTACTGTTCTCACGGATTAATAGTGAACAAATGTTATATATACAAGAACATTAATGTATATTGGTTACATTAAGCAAATTTATCACTTTCTCTTTGTGTCCTATGGAAAATTCCATTTGCAAATGTTTGAAAATCATATCTTTAGGTCCTTTTCGTCTATTTTTATAGGATTATCTTCAAAGCTTTAATTATTTTCACAACATGTTAATTGATGGCAACCATTTATTTGGACTGGTTAACCCAAGTTTATAAAAATTAAGTATGAAAAGATGAACTGGGCTTGGGCTGGTTTTCTTTCAGAAGTCTGCAAAATGATTAATTTTGTTGGACCACTACTCTTTCTTCCCATCTAATATGCACCATCTCCATGCTAAATAACAAGCCCCAGTGATTGAGGGCAGAGGACTTGAGGACATGGCATCAGGTTATGAACCAGTCGGATCAGAAAGGAACAGAATAGAGGACATAGCAGGGCAGGTGGTAAGAGATATATCTTCACGGAACATTGTGAGCAATGAAATCTGAAATGGGAATTGGAAAATCAACATTAATAGGAATGAGCGGAATGTGAAAGAAATGCCAATAATGACATTTTTGAAGAGGGCATGAGTGCACCATGAGGGTCCCCAAGTCCTTGACATGCTTTCAGTGGGAGATGAGGGTCGTAGCACCTTGAATCTGAACTCTGGGCCTGCGTGATCAATAGTGGAATTGATGCCATGCATGTTCGTAGACACAGACCTTAAAATACTGGCACCTTCCATTTCAGGTCTCTAGGAATATCTACTTAAATTCAGCCACCTGTGGGGAGTAAGTCCAAGAACTCAATGTCAAGGCCACAAGTGGGTATTCTAATGCTCAGTCCCAGTTGAGGTTCCAACTGACAGCCAGTATAAACCATCAGATATGTGTGAATGAGCCTCCAGAAGACTCTCTAGATGGCTGATTGCCTATCACTATATTTTAGATCTTGGGCATCCTCTAAAAGTGTCAGATATGAAGGACTTGGTTCCCATGCAGGTGCTACTGAGAGTTGGTAGAACTTTAAAGAGCTTGGGCCTAGTGGGAGATCTTTAGGTTACCGAGGCCACGACCTTTAAGGGATTGTGAGACCCTAGCTCCTTCCTCCATCTCTCTCTCTCTAGCTAACAAGTGAGTAGTTTTGCTTCATCACATTCTTGATGCACTGCTTACCCATAGGCTGAAAAGCAACTGAGCCAATCAGTCATGAATCAGAACTTCTAAAACTGTAAGTCCAAATCAACCTTTTCTCTTTTTAAGTTGATTATCTCAGGCATTTTGTTATAGTGTTGAAAAGCGGATTAATATACATATAGTATTTAATCTCCCTAGCTGAGTACCCAAATATCATGGACAGAGGCAAGCCATTCTTGTGACATCCTTTCCTGAAAATTCTGACTAACAGAATTCATGAGAACAACAAATAGTAGTGTTTTTATTGTGTTAGTGTGGGGTAGTAAATGGGAAACCATTATTGGACCCACTATTGAACAATGCCTGTCTTTCCTGAATTGATATAAATTATTTGAGAATCCTATGAATAGGGAGCCATGTATCAGGAATAAATTAATTGAGCTCTTAAGTATAGAAACTTGTAAAATGTCTGACTTTCAGCAGGTAAAATTCCCTTTGAGTTAGTAAAACTTTCCTAGAAATTATGAAGTTGTTTTATTCTTCTTTGCAGGAAAAACAAACTGATTTGTAAATGGAATTCTAAGCATAAGTCTATTTCTTTGGGTACCTTCCTATTTTCCATATTTGTATCTTGTACTTTGATCTTCTAAGCATTTTTGATAAGGGGGACTTTCAAAATCAGTAGATTGCAGTTGTGACTGAGGTGTCTAGATAGTTTCAGTGACTAGCTTTGAACTCTTTTACTATTGTAAAGGTGAAAATAATTGCTTTATGTCTACCAGCAAGTTCTTCTGCCAGATTTAACTTGTACATTTCTAAATCACTTACATATTTTGAAGGATTAAAATTAAAGATGAGATTAAAAACTTTCCTCTTGGTTTCAAAGAGGGAATCAAAATTTCCTCAGCCTGACAACCTCCTTCACTGTTTGGAAAAGGGGGGGAAAGGAAAAAAAGAATTGCTTGAAGTATTTCTTCAGCTCTTAACCTCTTGTTTTTCAACCGGTGTTCTGGAGTAAATATTGAAGCATTGAGATAAATTGAGATGTTTGTGTTGGCTTTTCTGGAGCCTACAGTGACATGTAGGTAATTGATACTGAACATTTGTCCATTTCTGAACTTGGCTCTGATTCTAGTCCTTAGGAGGGTGGTTAATTTGACATGTTGTGGCAGAATTAATTCTGTTGCCATAACAGTAACTTTTCCCTAATAAATTTTTCTCTCTGGAGATTTCAACACTTCAGAAGATGAGATAGCATACATTTTGCAAAACAGCAGATGATAAGGTTTCAAGCAGGCAATGGAGTCAATGATTATTCCTGCACCCCAACATGTAATTATGGAAGCAGAATGAGGGAGCTTTCAACACGCTTGCTAGTGGCAGAACCAAACGTGGGGAGAAATGTGAGGTTGGGGTTGAGGTTCAAAGCTAGGAGCTGGATTCCAGCTCTGCAGCTGCTATAATTACACAATTCCATACATTAGAACCATTTATCTTCTGCCAACTCTGGTAATTAATTTTTTCTTCAGTCAATGGAGGGGGATTGATCTTCTCTTTATGAAAAAGTTTCTCACGCAAATGTTTTCCAGTGTTGAAATGTTGAATAGCTTTTCTCCTGTATTACAGGTATTTACTGGAATCTGAGCTCACCATTCTGAATCCATGACTAATGCAAGTCAGAACTAAGTTTATTGGTGATTTCCATTTTTCTCCTAGGAGATCAAAGTTTTCTAAAGTATACACTGATTAGAGGTCTTAAATTATCTCTAAGCCTATTTGCATGTAATACAAATATAGCCACCTAAACAGCTATTAGTTGCATAAACAAGGATGCAATCTTGGGCCATCTTCTGTTTTATTTTTAAAAATTTCAGTAAGCTTCTAGTCTGTCTGCCATAGCTGTTTAACCCAAATACACCACAGTAGCCTTGCAGATTTAAGTTATCTTAAGAAGAAAGCTGTTGTTGGACAACAATTTCCAGAAAGCTTGGGCTATACCGTCAAATGTTCTAATACTCAGAATGATTTACTTTAATTTACTATAAATGTCTTTTGATGTAATTTCCCTCCAAAGTTTAGAAACATCAATATAACTTTTTTTAAAAGTCAACAGTTTCAAAGGACATGAGAAAATTTCAGTGCACTGAATTATAATCAGTATTTTATTTTTTATAGAATATCTCTATGAATTAAAGACAGCATGTAATTTTCATTTGATTTATTTCCTGAGTCTTCAAAGCCTTTGAACTGCACCCCTGTCAGTTTGCTTGGGCTGTATAACAGACCAGCATGGCCTAGGTGGTTTATGAACAATGGAAATTTCTTTCTCACAGTTCCGGAGGCTGAGAGGTTCAGGATCAAAGTGGTGGGAGACTTGGTGTCAGATGAAGGCTGTTCTCTGGTTCTTGAGGGCACCATCTTGCTGTGTCCTTATGTGGTGGAAGGGGTGAACAAATTGCCTTGGGCCTACTTTATAGGGTTCCTAATCTCACTAATGAAGGCTCTGCCTTAGTATCTCAATCACCTCTCAGAGATCCCTCATCCTAATACTACCACGTTGGGGATTAGGATTTCAACATATGAAGTGGGAGTGGAGGCACAAGCATAGCAACCCTTAAAAGATCACAAGGGTTGAACAAAATAGAAACTCACAGTGAATTTGTTCTAAGAAATTAGATAAATCAAGCAATATGATTTCCATAGTCAAAAGGGAGTAGCTGGAGATGAGAGGATAGTGAGGAGAAGGTCTGTTTGAGAGAATGCTTAATTTTACAATTTTCTCTAAAAATTTCAGTTGATTTCTGTGTGTGCTTCTGTGTACTCTAATACTGGGATTTTAGACCAGGAAGGGGCTTTAGAGAGGACCATTCTTGAATTTGTACTTCTCAGATTTCCAGGTGCATATGACTCTCTGGGGATCTTGTCAAAACGCAGATCCTGATTACAGGGTCTGGGTTGGAATTAGAAGTTCTCCCTTTCTTCACCTTGGATCTGGATTTGCGCTAGCCCACTCTTCACTCCCACTTCTTTCTGTAGATGAGCATCATGGGATCTGGAGACTGACCTTCCCAAGACCACGCAGCTCTTTAGTGAGGAGCCCAGGTGTTCTGATGCCCCAGCTCAGCATTTTCTACGTGGACCCAGAGTCTCCCAATATTGTTCTGCCAGCATAAAGTCACAAAATATCATGATGCTCCTTGCAGAATACCTTTAAACACTCACATGTTCACGTAAATCCAGTGACTCTGTGTTAAGACAAATAGCATCTTATAATGGAGTCTAGACATTGAAGTCCACTATTTCATTTTAATGGTGGATTCTTTGGTTAGCTCAAAAGGTAAACTAGATTTAAAGAGTACTGAAGCTTGCATAATTTGGAGAATTCTTTCTTCAGGAAGGTATTCAAAGTCACAAATCTAAATTGATACTAAAGTCAATATTTGTGTAGAATGGGAGAAGATGTGCCAAGATGGAAAGGGAGAATTGGAAATCCATGTCCCTGTCTCCCAAGACCTCTTGGGTCAATTAATCACAAGGACTTAGAAGGGACACTTTCTAATTGAGACCCAACTTCCCCACCTAGTACTCACTCCCAAGGTTTACAGAAGGCCCTGTCAGGAAGGAGTCCTAAGTCTTAAGCTTTCTTAGCTTCATGTTATGACCTGCGACAAAACTTGTGAACCAATGTCTCCACAAGGTGGGCTTTCTGTACGTTCTTGCTTCCCCTGGGTATAGTGCCAACTAGTTCTTTGATCTCTTTCATACCCAGTTCATACCGCTTGCTTGGCTTTTCCTCCACAAGATCAGATCTCTTGAGATCCTAATCTTGTCACACTTTCTGTCAGCATAATAAGGGGCTTTTCATTAATGCCCATGCAGGTTCGTCACCTACTTGGGAGGAAGAGAGAGAAGCCAACAGGAAAACGAGGAGAGCAAAACACAGCTGTCTGCCTCCAAGACAATGAGCCAGAATTAGGACTCCTTTGAATGGAGTTCAGCCATTTCCACCATGATCTCTTACCATCACCGGAACCATCCCCATTATCACCATCCTTTTGATCCTTTGCTAACGTTCAATACATTAAGACAACAACAGCTTTATCACAGTAGTCAAAGCCATGAAATCAAATCATAAAACATGCATCTAAAGTGTAGCCTGAGTTTCAATGCTCTGGAATGTTCTTAGACATTGAAATTCTGAATTTAAAACTATTTTTAATTTCACTTTTTAAAACTATGGAAGACTTTTTTTCAAAATACACTTGCTATGCTTTGTTTTGATATGCCAAATAACAAACACCCCCTCATATTGCAATTTCTTATAGTTTCAACACGACAAAAAAGATCATTAAATTTAGTTGAAAGAATAATGGATATTAAAGACCTTCTGAGAGCCAAAGTTAGAACACTGTGCATTTATTTGCTATTGACTTTATGTGATGAAACACAGCACATCTCAAGTCATTAATCTTGTCCATTTGTATTTATTTAACTGGCATATGCAGTTTTGCTATAGTCAGTGTTTATGCCAGTTATAGTGGATGTTACTTTGTATATATCTAAAATTGGCTTACATATCAGGATGATTTATATAAACTAGACCAAAACCCACATTCATTTACGCTGTGGAAATCATATGTGATTTTCAATGTAGCCACGTTGGAAAAAAGATCTGGTGAAATCATTTAATCTCAGAACTTGCATTAAGAGGGATTTTCTCTGGGAAAAGAAGGGGGGACCTTCTGTTAAATTGGGGATCTGGGTAACCAAGCATCTCTGGGAGGAACAAAGGAAAAGAACAGAGGGGCTAATTGTTTAATTAGTAAATGTCTGCTTGGTTAATGACATATTAATGAGTTTTTAAGACCGTCATATCATTTACCATAAAAGACCCATGTGCCTATCCCTGGATGTACTGTATAATTAAGTGATGTGGCCCAGAGGAGTTAATCATCTAAAACCCTGTCATCTTTCTCAAGTTTGCAGATAGAAAAGCCATCACAGAAGGCACCTGCCAGGTACAGTCAGGGTGGCACGTAATTCCGAACTAAATTGTCTCTCTGCAATGGTCGCACAGTCAGCTGTGTGCCCAGAAGTTGAATTTTTTTTCTTTTGACAACCGAAGGAGCTGCTAAGATACTGGTGTTTCCTCCTTGGCATGCAGTTACTGGCAGTGAGAGTGTGAGTTTGCAGAATGGGGGCCATGTGAGCTGCTTTTGAGTATTTAAAAGAGTGTGGCGACTCAGAGGACTCTGATTCTAGAACTGTGTTTTCCAATATGGCAGCCGCTTGCCACATGTAGCTATTTAAGTTAATTAAAATGAAACACAATTAAAAATTCATTTTTTTTCAATCACATTAACCACGTGTCAAATGCTCAGTGTGGCTAGTGGCCGTTTGATTGCAGCTCAGACATAGAATATTTCCATCACCACAAAGAGCTCTCTTGGACCAGGTCATTGTTGAATGCCATTGGTGGCAGCCACCAGGACATTAGCAAAGGGTTGCTACCCTACTTCCACCCCTGAAAAGCTGAATGGAGAGTGTATTCTTCAGACCCTGCAAGCTCAGCCCAGCCCTATATGACTAGTTCAAACCCCTTTTCTTCTGTGCCAGGATCCACATCAGAACATTTGCAGATATTTGTTTAGGTTGGAGAGTGAAAATTTACCTCACCACAGAGTACACAATTTTGGGGAGACAAATTATGTTTCTATTGGTAAATTATAGAGATCAGTACCACAATTAGCACTAAAGAATTTTCCGACCAGCTTCTTGTTCTACCCTGCTTCACCCAGATCCTCTGGATCTGCTTTTTACAGACCCACAAAACTGAATTCATGTTAGAAAGTGCAGTTTCTCTGCTCCTGCATACGTCAGTGTGGTTTTCCTTGAGGTACATTCTGTGTCCAGAAACTCTTAAATGCCCTAATTTTCTTGGATCTTTTACATAAGTAAGAGTTCTTTAAATGGGTTATTTTAACCAATTTACTTATCATTCCACTTTTCTAATCACTGTCCTACAATTTGGCTTGCGTTAATATTTCCTTGTGACATCTCTTTCCTCTTTCCCTAGTCCCTATTAGATTTTATTTCTGCTTCTTTTTACACTATGTGGGGTAGTTTAAAGCATTGCTCACAAAGTTCACTCTCCTCTACTGAAACCATGAGAGGAGTATACTTCTGCTCCCTTTGGCACTGCGACTTGTTTCATGGTGGGAAACCACAGTGGAGTGTCCTTTGTCACCCCTTGTTCTAGGGCTTGGGTCTGTGCCTTATTTTGGTCAAATGGATGTTAGCAGATGAGATTCAAGCCTGGCTTTCCCTGTTGGCTCTGCGTGCTTGCATTCCTGCCTTTTGTCTCAAGAAGACTGCACTTCAAGCAGGTATTTCATGAAGATGACAGACATGTGGAACAATCTCAGCTCAGGCCAACCTAGCGCCACTAGACACCAGGGGCTCTACAGATGTGTGAGAGATACATGCTTATTTTTATATGCTACTGAGATTTTCAGTCTGCCCATAGCAGAGCTATCGGCTAAAACCTTCCTTCTAGTTATCAGCAATGAGTGTTGTGTATGCCATAGAGTCGTTTAGCAGAGTTATGCTGGCATAATTGCCTGGATCATGTGACAAAGCAGGTGATGTGCTTCCCTCCCAAGTCCTATCTGTATACACCATCTTTGTATACAAGCAAAAGTTGGCCCTGGTGATCCTGTCTGGAACACAGAAGGTTCTTACAGTGCCTATAGTTGCCAATGTCACAAGAGATGGTCACTAGGGAATTTTATGAATATCCTGTTTCTCCTTCTTTCAGCACTGTATTGCTTTTGAATGTGTCTATTCTTCTCGAAGTTATCCTTGGCCAACTACTTGATTTAAACAATAAGGTGTGAGCAGAGGAGAAATGTGTCATGAGTCACATCTGGTTAGAAGTCCCAAGCACTTGTGCTCAGTTTACCTTCTCTTTCCCATTGATATTGTAAATGACCACATTCTAGATGGTGGTAGATCATGTTATGAAAACCAAGTTCAGAGCTGATGGACAGGTAGCATGAAAAAGAAATATACATTTACTATTCTAACCCATGGAGGTCTTTTTGTGACAACACCATATTGTAACCTATCCTGACTTATGATTTCTTATCTGTGACATGACTGAAGTCTAACAGAAGAGTTCAGACAGATTATTATCCAAGGCAACATGGGAATAGCACCAAATAGAGTGTTCAAATTACATTTTATCTGAATGATGGAAAACTCATTGCTTTTGACCAAGATGATCCGAATAGATGTGATCAGAGATAAATAACGTGAGCAGTCACTTGAATATGTAAGGTTCTGGGTTGGCGAATGATGGGGAAAGAATTCGAGAGAGGAAATGTGAATGATGGTGAAGAGCCCAAGAGTGTTTCAAAGAGGGAGAGATGGGCTGGCAGTGTGCTTTTCAAACAGGGTCACTGCACATAGCTGAGCAGGCTTTCAGTACAGAGCCTGATGCCGCGATGTGAGCGAAAGGGCCAGTAGACAAGAAAGAGAACGTAACTGGGCGATGGGGGAAGCAAAAAGCCTTCAACACCAGACAAAGGCATTTGACCTACGCTCCAGTGAGAGCCATCAATGTTTTTTGTGTAAAGCAGGTGAAAGATCAAAATAGTGCTTCAAGAGGATGCCCTGGCACAGCCTACGTGAGGAACAAGGGCAACAAAGAGTGATTTCTAGAACTTTCTCTCCCTCTTGCTTTGGTTATAACGTCCAGGGCAATCATTAAAGAATCTGATGGTAAGAGGCTAAAAATAAGATTCAGGAGATGAGGACATAAAAAGGAATTGGCACTGCTAGAGGAAAAGGAGTGTGTGATGTATACCATGGTCATTAGCCTCCAGGCTCAGCTTATGGGCTTTATTAACCGTAGGCAAAAGGCTACAGAACTACTCTGACCCTCAGAGTCCTTACCTGCTACCTGGTGATAATGCAAGTACACATTTCACAGACATTCTGAGGCAAAAAAATAAAATAAAATAAAAAAAGAAAAAGGTAATTCACTCATCCCAGGGCCTGTTTAGCCTATATAATAAATACAGTAAGTGGAGGCTATAATTGTTTAACATACGGTCGTTTTGGTTTCTTCCAGAGAGTATTATGGTATCTTTCTTTTTCCAATTGAGCATTCCTTTTGCTGATTTTCTATGTGATATTTAAAACAGGAAGATAAACTTCTTCAAAATCTTAAGCTATCAACATAAAATGTTTTGAAAATACTTTTCTGTCAATTCACCTGCACTCTTGTTTAGACCACAAATATCAAATAAGTGTGACCATCAAGAGGGTCCTTTGTGTAGCCTGGTAGTTCCTTCAATGCCCCAAGGGAGGCTGGTGGGCAAGAAGACTGAATAGGAGGGCAAACAGGATTAGACCAGCATCCAGCCTCCTTTTAAGGGGGATTCGCAGAACCGTTCTTGTTTGAATAAACAAAACTCTTGCAAAAGTTTAGTTTCCTTCTTCTGGATCCAAATTTCTCTCCCTACCCCTTGGCTAATATTTTAAAAGTAAAGCAAATATTCAAAAAGGCAAAGTGGCAGTTTAAATATGAAGTGGGAAAATTTGTTTTCAGAAGCCAGAGAACGTCAACACAAAGAGTAAAACCTTGCTTAGCTGTGTAAACTGAAAATGGGTGTGTTACGGCCATGCCATGTCTCTCGTTGGCCCTGACTGATCTTGGACATGTGTATTCACCTCATCAAAACTGGTAAGAAAGTTATTATCCACTTTTACAAATCAGGAAAGAGCAATTGAGTAAATTAAAAAAAAATTTGAAATGAGATTTCACTCATTCATTAGGCACAGATTAATTAATTAATTAAAATTTGGAGTATCAGGGATTGAACCCAGGGGTGCTTAGCCACTAAGCCACATCCCCAGCCCTTTTATTTATTTATTTATTTTCATTTTTGATTTTGAGACAGGGTCTCTCTAAGTTGCTCAGGGCCTTGCTAAGTTGCTGAGGCTGGCTTTGAACTTGTGATCCTCCTGCCTCCTCCCTTGGAGTTGCTGGGATTACAGGAATGTGGTACCATGCCTGGCAAGGTACAGACTTATGAGTGTTGCTTTTATAGCAGATGCTGTTCAAAACAGAAGTCTATAACCTGGACGCTGATTTCAAGCAGTTGGAGACCTGGGGGACAGTGACAAGTTAATAAGGACAAAGTGTGACAAGGGGTTTGGGAAGCCATGCTCCCAGCGGATGGCTCCTCAGACTTGAGTCCTCCTGGGTGATGGAGGCTGGCATCTCCAGGGTGACAGGGCAGGACACTGGGGGAGAGGTTGGCAGGTCACAGTGGCTGGGCACAACATGAGAAGTGAGACATGAACAAGGGCTTGGGCCACCCTGTAGTCTGGGATTTATCCCATTGGCTTTGTCCCATTGGCTTCATTAGAATCTGGCAAGTTCTTAAACCTTCTGCCTCTACCACTCAATCCCAACCTCCATCATTCCTTACTGGGATCATTGCCAGTATCTTGCTGGGTCCTCCTGTTTCTGCCACTGACCTTAGGTCTATCCTGTTGCTATGATAATTCTGCTAACCTGTAAGTCAGATTGTGTCACTCTATTTAAAACTATCCATGTGTCCTAAATGACTTTACTGAATTTCTCACCTGCACCTGGCCCTCGCTCCTTCGCACCATCTTGTCTCTGATTTCACCGCTAATTCTTTCCTTCCTCACTCTGGTCCATGAGTGCGGCCTTCCCTGCCTCAACTGGAATATGTCCTCACCTCAGGACGTTGGTCCCTGCTACATCTCTGCTTACCATGTTCTTCTCTGTTACCTCCTTAATGCCTATATGTAAATGTCACATTTATGGTGAAGCTTCTGCAATCCCTATTTACTAAACTGTAATCCATCCTTTTACCCCCTCAGTCATCCTGCCTCCATCATCCCATCCATCATCCCACCTCCATCATTTCATCCATCACCCCACCTCCATCATCCCATCCATCACCCCACCTCCATCATCCCATCCATCATCCCAACTCCATCATCCCAATTCCATTATCCCATTCATCATCCCATCCATCATTCCAACTCCATCACCCACCTCCATCATCCCATCCATCATCCTAACACCACCATCCCAACTATATCATCCCATCCATCATCCCAACTCCATCATCCTGCCTCCACCATCGTATCCATCACCCCAACACCATTGTCCCATCCATTACCCTGCCTCTGTCATCCCATCCATCATCCTATCCCTCATCCCAACTCCATCATCCCATCCATCACCCTGCCTCTGTCATCCCACCCATCATCCTATCCCTCATCCCAACTCCATCATCCACCTCCATCATCCCATCCATCATCCCATCCATCACCCTGCCTCTGTCATCCCATCCATCATCCCATCCATCATCCCTCCTCCATCATCCCATCCATCACCCTGCCTCTGTCATCCCATCCATCATCCTGCCTCCATCATCCTATCCATCATCCCATCCATCATCTCAGCTAACTAACTGTTCAATACACCTAGGCTTTACATACTCATCTGTTTCTAGTCTCTCTCCTCCCTTAGCATGTGAGTTCCAGGAGGGAACCATGTTTGTCTGCTTGTTCTCTTCTGTATTTCTGGTACCATCATGTGCCTGGCACAGAGTGACTTCCCACTGAATATTCCCTTACTACATGAATGAACACATATAGGCACAGCTGGGACAGTTGCATATGATCTCTGAGATGAGCTTTCATTTCTTTGTAAGCTCAAAACAAATAGAAAATTTTGGGTTTCTGGTGTTACTCTGTGGGCTAGTGTCACCCTAAAAGGTAAACACTCATACAAAATAATACTAAAATGTTATAATCTAGACAGTAAAATCCAGCAACTCAGGTCCAATTATTATTCTGAAGGTCAGAAATAGGAGTAAAATACTACTATCACAATCCAGGTGAGTAGGAGGTTTCATTAAATATAAAATGGCTGGCTCTTGCTAGGTTCTTTATTCCTGGTAGTTTCTTTGTTTCCTTCTACTAGAACACAAGATTCATCCCATCACTGTTTCAGACTTACAATGGAACACAACTGACTGTACCATTGGGACTCTGACGCTTAATTTTCAAGTTATTCTGCTAGCTAGAACTTTTCATCATTTACCCAAAGTGGCTTAAGAAAAACCATAATTCTTTGGGTCATATGACTCAAAAGTTTGTGGTAGGGTTACATCTAATCAAAATACGGCCCAGGTCCTCAAATAATTTCATAAAATCTTAATTTCTCCTCTTCTTCTGGCTTTGTCTTACCCTTTAGTTGGCTTAGGTCTCAAACAGGCTCCTTCCTCATGGTGGAAAAATGGCTGCAACAGAAAAAGCTTTAACTACACTTAAGTCTGCAGCAAAGTTACTTCTGTTGCTTACCCTGATAATCACAGTGATTTGAGTAGCTTGAGTTACTTGCCATTTTGTTCCCTAGCAATGTAAAATACATGTTAACTGGGTCACCCATGGGTAGTAGGTGAGTGTCTGCCATGGGAAGTCCTTTGGGACACATGGCAAATTCTTATGGAATTTTCTGAAGACAATTTTTTTAAAAGAAATCTTGACAACCATACCTTGAATTATATATGAGAATGAATAAAATGATTGCATTTACAAATGACATCTTTTACATTGTTTTGTTATATCTTAATAAAAACTGTTAAAATATATCAGAAATTACCACATGAACAAATCATTTAGGATTTTTAGTGTATATGGATTTAGCTTATTATTTTCCTTAATGGAAATTATTCTAATGGTGACAATGATTATAACAGTGATGGTGTAAGAGATAGCACAGACGATGAGTAAGGAAGTAGGTATGCATGCAATTTAACCTCCATTCATAGAAAGACTAGGGTTGAGACTTTCCATGCATGTGAAGTTTTCCTGTTAAAACAGAGTTAGAATAGTAAAGTATGTAGCAAAATAAAGAGAAGCCCTAAGTACTTACATATACCATTCAACAAACGGATAACATTTTCTCTTCTTGTTTTTGGCAGAATATTTTATTATCCTATTACCGGATTTATCACTTCTCTCATTCATATAAAGTCATGAAAAAAAAAGTTTTCGGAGTATCACCAGACTGGAGAAACTGGTGAGACAATTCTATCAGCTACGATAACGATCATCTCTTCCAGGAGCCAATTCAGTGACTTTGTGGCACTCACAGAAAAGGAACATGCTTAGCATAACTCGTCTTCCAAGCAATGATTATCCCTTGCGGGCTGTGTGTTTTTCCAAGTGGCCCTGCTGATTAGAGTTCTGGGTGAAATCTGGGCTGGTTGATAACCGGGATACCTTGGCTTTCTGCTATGTTAAACCCTTTCTGTCTGCTTTTATTTAAATGGGCAGCAGTAATGCCGGTAGACTTTCCTGCCTTTGGAAACCACGTTTTCCTGCCAAGAACTTGCTTCTTGCAGATCATCAAAAGGTCTACGGTATGTGTTGGCAATGTTAATACCAGAATGCAACTTTTGAGAGTACAGCTTCTCAGCAGAATACTGCATATTGCATGCTTCCGTGGTTCCATTTCCAAGTACCTCATTGCATATTGAACAAATGTACGCATCACCTCTATCTTCACATAATCGAAGCTGCATTCCCTGGATTCTATTTCAAGGCTTGATATTCTCATTTGTTGCTAAACATTAGAGAGCAGGGTGGAGCCGAGAGAAACACCAGGGTAGAACTTGCTAGGAAATGTTTGTAGATGTGTAGTTTACATTAGTAGATTGACATCTTGAAG